>JABTXL010021222.1:2149379-2161759 GCA_025134845.1 Neodon shergylaensis | reverse complement strand
TTCTTTCTTTCTTTCTTTCTTTCTTTCTTTCTTTCTTTCTTTCTTTCCTTCCTCCCTCCCTCCCTCCCTCCCTCCCTCCCTCCCTCCTTCCTTCCTTCCTTTCTTTTTTGAGATGGGGTCTTGTGTTGCCTAGGCTGACCTTGAACTCATTATATCAACAAGAATGACTTTGAAATTCTGATCCTCCTTCTTCTCCCACCCAAGGGCTAGGATTACAAGAGTGTGCCACCTACCCTGCCTAGTTTAGGGTTGGAACCCAAGGCTTCCTGTGTGGGGGATACTCTATCCTCAGCCCTAGCATGGATCTCCTAATGGCTCTGGGATCCATTTGCTGCTAGTCCTGAGTCCTGGGAGTACAGTGAACTCGGGTTTCTGATAGCTGCTGATGGTGCAGGCCTTTAAATGTCTTTAGACAGAGATAAATCCAGACATCTGCCGCTTGTGCTGGAGCAGCTCCCCAGAGCATCTTTATCAGAGGCTGGTCACACACACACACACACACACACACACACACACACACAGTCCCATGATGCATCAGGCTGGCACGTTGATCTCCCAGCTCTTGTAACATTGAATAGAACTGGAAGGCGACACATCGTGCCCTTTGGGGGAAGTGATAGCAAAGGATCTTTGCAAGCCAAACGCTTATTGAAAGTGGACATTTTATATATATTTTTTTCTGGAAACTGAAAGAGATTTGGCATTCCTAAATTTACTCAGTGTCATAGCTGGAATAAAGTAGGTACATCCCAAACTCCAACCCTTTCGGATGGGATGGCAGTTGGAGGGGGTGGGGTGGAGCTAGAGCTCAAACGGCAGAGTGCTTGCTTTCCTGGCACTCAGGAGCCATGGGTTTCATCCTCAGAAAAGAATAAGCTGGGTGTGGTGGTGCATGCTTATAATCCTAGCATATGGGAGCTGGAGGCAGCCTGGGCTACTTGAGTCTAGTATCCCCACCACCACCACCAAAAGCCTGGTGGGATGGCTTAGTGGGCAAGGGAGCTTGATAACCCAAATAATAAACCTGAGTTTGATCCCTGGAGCCACATAAAGATGAAAGGGCAGAATACAGTGTGCATAGTTATCCTCTGACCTTGTGCCCATGTTTGCACAACACACAAACACACACACAAACACACACAGACACATCTTTAAAAATTGGGGAGGAAAGATATTGTTTTGAATCTCAATATTTAAGCAATTTAGACCCTGTGACTCATGAAGAGGAGAATGTCAGAGAGTCAACCGCTCTGAACCTGTTGGGAGACAAAGGACTTAAAAGGCAAATCCCCATGCCAACACAGCTGGCATCCACGCTGCCACTCTCGGAGGGGAGCGGATTTCCTTGCTGCTTAGCCGTGGTGCTGCCCTTCTGTTGGCTTGATCTGGGGGACCCACGTGTGAGGTGATGCCATGGGATTGAAGCCTTGAAATCATGGCATGTGTGGTCAGGCTTAAGGGAAGCATTCATCTGTTGCCCCTTGATACTTCAAAATAACAAGATGAAACCTGTCAGAGGCTTACAAGATAAATATCAGAATAACAAAACAGCAAATGGCTCTGGGAGCCTTACTGACTCTTGGAAGGCTTCTCTTACAACAGTGGTTTGCTCATTTGAAGCAAAGTTAAAATACTTGCTTGATTTAGTTTCAAATTGGTAATGTATTCACACAGACCCCAAATCAAATGCTATAAAAATGGTACAGAATAAAGTTTTCCATTCCCATTATACACCCTATCCACTCTATTCCCAGGCCCACACTACCCTTCAAGCAATACACGAGCACCGATTTCTTTCTATCCTTCTAAATTTATTTTAAAATTCAATTTTACAAATACAAATTATCATCATTTTTATTATTAGTTTGAAACGGGGTCTCATGTAGCCCAGGCTGGGCTCAAACTTGCTATGCTCCTGAGGATGACTTTGAACACATCCTCTTACCTCCACTTTGCTAGTGCTTTGGTTATGGGCATCACTGTTGCTCTTTACCATTGGCACAATGGCTGTGCCTTAAGCTACTGCTGTTCCAGCCAGCAACCGTATCTCCGAAGAACCAGGCCTGCTTCTCTAACAGCTGCCCGGTCACTGAGGCCTCAGCCTGGTGGGAATTGTGGTCCCAGCCCCCAGCTCCCAGCCCCTGGCCTCCATTCCCTGGCAATGTCTCTGTTGCTGCCACCTAAGATAGCTTTAACTAAATCGCTATTATTCATTTTATAAGTGAGACTCAAGATTCAAAGGCTAGGGGAAAACCTTCGAGCTCAGAGAGTTTGAGTAGCAACTAGCTAACTTTCTCTCCTTGCCAGAGTCCCTGAAAGACAATGTCCTTCTGCTCTGAACCAACCTCAAACAAACAAACAAACAAACAAATAAACCTCAGTCCCTCCCTGCTACTTCCTGGGCGTCTTTCTAGCTCTACCAGATGCCCTCAGCTGCTCTTTCTTTTTTTTTTTTTTAGTTTTTCGAGACAGGGTTTCTCTGTGGCTTTGGAGCCTGTCCTGGAACTAGCTCTGTAGACCAGGCTGGTCTCGAACTCAAAGAGATCCGCCTACCTCTGCCTCCCCAGTGCTGGGATTAAAGGCGTGCACCACCACCGCCCGGCCCTGCCCTCAGCTGTTCTATGATTACTTCCTGTCAACTAGTCACTAGCTCAGCCTCTCTGAGTCAAGGTAAACGCTAACTCAGGGTTCACAGTGTGATCAACTCTCCCACTACAAGTCACCTTCATTCCCTGTTTATGTGGTGATGCAGTGCTGGGGACAGAACCCAGGGGCTTCCTACGTGCCCGGTGTGATGGCTTATATTGATTATTAACTTGATACTATATAGCAGCGGCCTGGAGACCAATTTCTGGGCATGTTTGTGAGTGGCTGTCTAGAGTAGGCCAATCGCAGTGTAAAGGCTTGCCTGATCTGTGGGCAGTGTCCTAACCTCTCAATGCTTTGTTTCTTCACCGTCACATACATGAGAGATGTCCTTGTCGTCCTCATTATATGCTAACTAAGAACTAAGTGAACTAATACAGGAAGCAAGGAAGCATCGATGACAGGCCTGGCACCCAGAGATCCCTCTATGTGATGTGGGATGTCCTTCTGTATATGTGTTGCTTTTATTGGTTGATGAATAAAGCTGTTTCAGTCAATGGTTTGGCGAGGAAAACCAGGCGGGAAATCAGAACAGAGATAGAGAGAGAAAGCAAGCAGAGTCAAGAATACATCATATAGTTGCTGAAGGAGAAAGATGCCAGAAGAGAACCTTACCCGGTAAGCCACAGCCTCATGTGATACATGAATTAATAGAAATGGATTAATTTAAAATGTAAGAGTTAGTTAATAAGAAGCCTGAGCTAATAGGTCAAACAATGTTGTAATTTCTGTAGTTTCTGTGTGATTGTTCAGGTCTGGGTGGCCGGGAAATGAAAGAGCAGTCTCCGTCTACATCTATATGTGACATTGCCGTTATCAGTAGCTTTGGCTCCTGAGCCTAAAAGCATCCACTCTGGAAATCTAGATAGTACCTAAAGTCAATCTGACCTATAGAATGTAGACAGCCTACTGAGTGTTGTGGGGGGGGGGGGGGTAGGCTGAGAGATAACTTAGTAAAAATGCTTGCTGCCAGGTCCAATGATTGAATTTGATTCCAAGACTTAGACAGTAGAAGGAGAGAACCAAGTCCTGTTGGCTCCCTGTCCTCTCATCTACACACATGGGCTGGTGTGCCTGAGCAGATAAGCACTCTCTTGTACTTGCTCCAATGCGCACACACAGCACACAGTTACTCACGTACTAATGAAATAAATGTAATAAAAAGAAAAAATCTATATGTAATATCTACACATTGCTTGACAATGCCTTGAACTTGGTAAATGCTATTGACTTTCATAAATTTCCAGATACTATAGATTGTAAAACACGGCATTATTTTATATACTAAGAGTGAAACCCATTCCAATTGAATTATGGCAGGCCTTTGATGATAATCTATCTTCATTTCAACTATATTACGGAGTGAAGAAGCGCATGTCTCTGGCTCATTGAAGGGAGGGATCTGGGTTCTGGTGATTTCACTCTTGAATTTTCATTGAAAATTACATCTTGAATATTGTTTTCCTTTCTATCTTAAATGGCTATCTAGTAATCCACTGTGTGGGTAAGCAGTGAATTATTTAACCAGTCCCTGTTGTTTTCCAGGCTGTCACTGTTACAAAAGAAGCCATGATGAGTCCTCTGTAGCCATATTGTCTTGCCATCACTGCATCAGTGACATCAGCTAGGATGTCTGGAGGACTCGTTTCCAGATTTGGCACCTTGAGGTCAACAAGCACATGAACTTGAAACTTTTGCAGCTCTGTTAAACCCAAGTTTTAAAATACAAGGTTGCTTCTAACTGTGGATCAAGGATGTTTAAATGTAGCCCAAACCTCAAACTTACCATATAGTCAAGGATGCCCTTGAACATCTGATCTTTCTTTCTCTGCTTACCAGTGATGGGATTACAGGTGAGCCACCGTGGCTTGTTTATGCAGTGTTGGGGACTGAACTCAAGGCTTTGTGCATACCAGACAAGCACTCTACCAACTTAGCCACATCCCCAGCCCGGGAATGTTTAAAAAGAAGTATTTAAAAGGCTGAACCTAATGGAAGAAGAGTAAGTATATGGCAGAGGGACATCTTAGATACTACTGGTGGCTGTGGAAGCTGGAAATAGGCACTTTCCCTATCTCCTCCCCCTCCCCTCCCTCCCTCCCTCCCTCCTTCCTATCCTTCCTTCTTTCCTTCCTTCCTTCTGTCCTTCCTTCCGTCCTTCCTTCTTTCTTTCCATCCGTCCTTCCGTCCGTCCTTCCTTCCTTTCTTCCTCCCATTCCTTCTCTCTTTTTTCCTTAGGTTTTTTTTTTTTAAATATAGGTTGTAGTTCTGAAGCCGAGCTGTATAACCCAGGTTAACTCTGAGTTTGCAATCTTCTTGCCTCAGCAAGATTTGATACTTAGAACCACAAAGCTACATAAATAACTTTTTTAAAGACAGAGTCTCACTTTGCAGCTTTGGCTGCAACTGACTACATGGACCGCCTCCCAAGTGCTGGCTTTTAAAGGCGTGGATCCCCAGGTCTGACTCAAACAGCAGCGTGAAAGGAGGCTGCAGCACAGCTTGAATCCTTTCCTCCTTGACCCCTCACTCCCATCTCAGCCAGTCTTGGGAGGGAGAGGCACTTTTTGGCTCTGAAGCTCTAGACACAGGGCAAAGCTCAGCGTTCAACTAAGTGCTCAACACGATGTTATGCCACAGCTTCTGACAGAAAAGGAGTTTACTGACTCAGGGAGCCCTCTTAAAAAGCTGTGAATACCATAACAGGCCGCAGCTGTTCTTGCTGACCAAAGTGTGTCAACCAGGATGTGGGTTTTCTGCATAAAAGGAAGGCAAAGATTGGCTTGGGCTGCATGATTTGGGCAAGTTCCCCTGAAGCATCTGGCCAGCAATACAGACCTTCTATTCCACTTTAAGAGTGTCCTTGGGGTCTCTGGTAGAATTGCCTCACAACAGTAAAATAGCTATTGATATTTTTCTTTGTTGAACCCCTTTTCTGTCATTTGTTTGAGACAGAGTCACATCACCCAGGCTGCCTAGGACTGGTTACAAAACCCAGATAAGCTGCTGTGGGATAATGCTCTTGTACACTATAAAGATTTGTCACTTGTATTGGTTTAATAAAACACTGATTGGCCAGGAGACAGGCAGAAAGTATAGGCGAAGCAACCAGATAAGACAATTCTGGGAAGAGGAAAGACAGAGAGTCAGTCACCAGCCAGACGCAGAGGAAGCAAGATGAGAATGCCTCACTGAGAAAAGGTACCAAACCTTGTGACTAAACATAGATTAAAAATTATGGGTTGATTTAAGTTGTAAGAGCTAGTTAATAATAAGCCTGAACTAATAAACCAGTTTATAATTAATATAAGCCTCTGTATATGTCTTTGGGACTGAATGGCTGTGGGACCAGGTCGGACAGAAATTTCCATCAACAAATGGTGCTTAAATGTTTAGCAAGAATTTCCACAAAAAGCTTGAGAAAGCTTTAAAAAAAATATTTTACACAGATAAGAACAGAGTCAAATGTAGTTGCTTGGTAACTGTTTTTACTCCACTACTAGGCTCTGTTTGCCAGAGGCAAGCAGAGGTGGGGCTCCTTTCAGCGAGACTTCCTGATTCAGTCTTAGTGGCAAAAACCTTGCAGCTCTTTTAAAAAGGCCTTGCTACCAGACACTTAAATGGTGTTTATGAGCAACTAGTGGCTGCTTCTTGGTGCTTCTTCGTGGTTTCATGGACCTAGAAACTCCACAGAATTGTGGCAATAAATGTGGCTCTTGCCTTTACCTCAGTCATGAAGCTATACTCTCAGAAAGCTAAGGAATGGGGTGGAGACAGCCACCAAAGCCACAGCTTCAACCCTAGCCATGCCATTTAGCAGATTAAACACTCATGTGCTCAGAAAAAGATAGATTTATACAGTAAGGACAGATTCAGATGGAAAAAAAGAAACTCTAAACAGTTTACAGTATGTTTAAAAATATATGTAGCATTGGGAGAGAACAGAAAAAGAATAAGGTCCTTAAAACAAAAAAGAAATAAAGTAGCTGGGTTTGGGGGCACACACTTTTAAACCCAGCACTTGGGAGGCAGAGGCGTGTGGATCTCTGTGAGTTTGAGGTCAGCCAGGTCTACAGAGTGAGGTCCAGGACAGCCAAAGATACACAAAAAAAAACCCTGCCTCAAAAAAACACAAAGATTAAAAATAAAAGAAACAGAGTAAAAAAAACCCTACATAAAGATAGAAAACACCCAGAGAATCTGGATACTGTATATTATTGTGTTGTCTTTGAATTGTTTGACTGCTGAGGAAGGAGTAACAGTCACTAAAAGACATTTGATTATAAATGTTGCTGGATTAATATAACCTATATATTTTGAAAATCTCTTGACTTCAAAATTTAAGTCAAAAGATGTTATTTTGGAGAAAAGATTTTGCTTTTGTTTCCATGGGAAATGAAAGGCTGTGGATTCATTCTGGGCTAAGGAAAATAAAGTTTGATCAAGGAAGATCCCCTGAAAAATCTCCAATGGGAACAGATGGCCCCAATTATCTAACTTTTCAGAGCCCCTCTGTGGCAGTTTTCTCTGAGTTTTGCATTCAGAACTGCTTCAAGACTGCTGGTTGAGATGATCCAGCCTCACAGAATACTCCAGTCAGGACTTGACTATAATTATTAGATCCCCATAAGATTATCAACATCCTGATCAGCAGGAAGTAGCCTAGAAAACTATGCCCATATTCCCAAAAAATTGACTATGGATGTTTGACTTTGTCTAGAGTTTTGGTTATAAGTTGTTATGGATAACGGTCAGGAAAAAAGCTAAACAAAAGAGATTAGATTCAGTTTTTGTTTTGAAAATAAAAATGGGGAAATGCTGTGGAATAATGCTTTTGTACACTGTAAAGATTAGTCACTCATAGCCAGGCAGTGGTGGCACACGCCTTTAATCCCAGCACTCGGGAGGCAGAGGCAGGTGGATCTCTGTGAGTTTGAGACCAGCCTGGTCTAAAAAAAAATTTGTCATTTATATTGGTTTAATAAAACACTGATTGGCCAGTAGCCAGGCAGAAAGTATAGGCAGGGTGACCAGACTAAGAGAATTCTGAGAGGAAGACAGAGACACAGTCACCAGCCAGACATAGAGGAAGCAAGATACCTCACTGGGAAAAGGTACCAAGTCATGTGGCTAAACATAGACAAGAATTATGGGTTAATTTAAGTTGTAAGATGTAGTTAATAATAAGGCTGAGCTAATTATTTATAAACAGTTTATAATTAATATAAGCCTCTGAATTTTTCCTTGGGACTGAGTAGCTGTGGGACCATGTGGGATAGAAATTTCCAACCACAACAAGCCTTTAATTTGAGATCCTACTTTCAACCTCCCTAGGACTGGGATCAAAAGAGTGTCTCAGAACACATGGTTTACACACCATTTACCACAGTTAGAGTGCTCCTTCTCCTTTAGTTTAATAAGAGTTTTTAAACTGTGGGCGGAAGAGATGGCTCAATGGTTAGGAGGATTTGCTGCTCTTCCAGACGATCTGAGTTTGGTTGCCAGCCCTATATCCAGCTTCTCACACAGGTCTGTAACTCCACCTTTGGCCTCCATTGGCATGTGAACTCTTGTGTATTTACCCAAATGCAGACCTATACACATTTAAAATACTAAAAACAGTCTTTAAAGGAGTTTGTTATATTTTGTGAACTGCCTTTTCTCTACATGTTGAAATGGCTCTAGGGATTTCATCCTTTATCCTGTAAAATTAGCCTTGAAATCTAGAAATAAAGTTTGCTTAGTCATGGCATATTATACCTTGGGATTTAAATTTTTGTTTGTTTGTTTTCAAGACAGGGTTTTGCTGTGGGATAATTCTCTTGTACACTATAAAGATTTGCTACTCGAATTGGCTTAATAAAACACTGATTGGCTGTTGAAGGGAGCGGGGGCCCCTTGTTTTATCCCACCTGGCTAGCTTATGCCTGAAATAATCACACAGAAACTGTATTCATTTAAACACTGCCCGGCCCATTAGTTCTAGCCTCTTATTGACTAACTCTCACATTTTGATTCAACCCATTTCTAATAATCTGTATGTCGCCACAAGGTTGTGGCTTACCGGGAAAGATTCAGCATGTCTGACCTGGCATCTCCATGGCGACTCTCTCTCTGATTCTGCTTTCTTCCTCCTAGAATTCAGTTCTGTCTCCCCGACTACCTAAGTTCTGCCCTATCACCAGGCCCAAAGCAGTTATTTTATTAATCAATGAAAACAACACAAATACAGAAAGAAGGACCTCCTACACCAATTGGCCAGTAGCCAGATAAGAAGTATAGGTGGGCCACCAAACTAAGGATGATGGGAAGGAGAAGGGTGGAGTCAGGAGGTGCCAGCCAGACACAGACAGAGCAGGAGAGGAACATGTCATGCTAATAAAGATACCACCACGTGGCAGAACATAAATAAGGAATATGGATTAAATTAAAAATGTAAGAACTAGTTAGTAATAAGCCTAAGCTATCAACTGAGCATTTATAATTCAATAAACCTCTGTACAGTATTTGAGAAGTAGCTGCTGGGTCTTTGGGAACAAGCAGTCAGGACAAGAAATGTCTTATTTACACAAGACTTCTTTGTGTTGCCATGGCTGACCTGGAACTAGCTCTGTAGAGCAGGATGGCCTCAAATTCACAGAGCTCCTCCTGCTCCTCCCTCCCGAGTGTTGGGATTAAAGGCATGTGCCACTACAGCCTGGCTGATTTAAAATATTTCTTATCAAGGCCAACTTGGTCTACAGAGCTAGTTCTAGGACAGCTAGGACTACACAGAGAAACTCTGTTTTGAAAAAAAAATGAAACAAATTTTTTAAATTAAAATGTAATTACATCATTTCCTTCTTTCCTTTCTCCAACTCCTCCTGTGTCCCTACCCCATCTCTCTCTCTCTCTCTCTCTCTCTCTCTCTCTCTCTCTCTCTCTCTCCATATATATAGTCTTACAGTCTTTCTGTCTCCTCTTCCAAGATGTTCCCTGAGCCTTAGGTGCTGGCATTGTGTTGTATATGTATCAGCTGCAGCTGGGCACCCCATGGCCAGTTGTTCTCTGTATTTTAACTTTCTTTCTTTTTATTTTGTGATAGGGCCTGATGTGGAGTGTCCTTCTATATATGTGTGTTGCTTTTATTGGTTGATAAATAAAGCTATTTGGGCCAATGGCTTAACAGAGTAAAGCCAGGTAGGATATCAGAACAGAGATAGATAGATAGAGAGAGAGAGAGAGAGAGAGAGAGAGAGAGAGAGACAGAAGACAGAGTCAGAGAGACGCCATGTAGCTGCTGAAGGAGGACATGCTGGAACTTTACCCGTTAAGCTACAGTCTGTGGCAATACACAAAATAATAGTAATGGGTTAATTTAAGATGTAAGAGTTAGTTAATAAGAAGCCTGAGCTAATAGGCCAAACAGTGTTGTAATTAGTATAGTTTCTGTGTGATTATTCTGGTCTCGGCCACTGGGAAACTAACAAGCAGTCTCCATTTACAAGGGCCTCCTGTAATTATTTGGGCATAACCAAAATCCAAAACTCCTGTATTTTGTTTCTGCTTTTGTTTGGGACAGGGTCTTACTATGCAGCTCTTGCTGGCCTGAAATTGGTGGGTGATCTTCAAGTGCCTGCTTCCTGGGGGATCACACCTGGCAACTCATGAATTTGTTAATACCTTTGTGTGTGTGTTCATGTGTGTACACATCTGTGTGTGTGCATGTGAAGGCCAGAGGACTACTTCAGGTGTTATTATTCCTCAGGAAATAGCCACCTTGCTGTTTTTTTTTAAAAAATAATTACTTTATTTTTTAAATAGTATGTGTGATCCTCTGGGAGGTCCGAAGTGGTGCTGGATCTCAGGAGCTGGAGTTGAAGGCAGTGGTGAGCTGCCTAAAGTGATTGTCACTGAATGTTCTCTCTAGCCCCACCATCTTGGGTTTTGATACAAAGTTTCTCTTTGTAGTGCAGTTTGCAGATTTGGCCAGACTGAACAGCCAAAGGAATTTTTCTGTTTGCCTCCCCAGCTCTGGGGTTACAAGTACATGCATGTTTCCATGCCTGGTTTTGTTTTGTTTCTTTTTGGTTTTTCAAGACAGGGTTTCTCTGTGTAATAGCCATAGCTGTCCTGGAACTAGCTCTTATAGACCAGGCTGGCCTCAAACTCAGAGAGGTCCCCTACTCCTGCCTCCCGAAGTGCTGGGATTAAAGGCGTGGGCCACCATGGCTTGGCTTTTATTTTTGTTTTAACAAGGGTTCTTGGAATGTAACTCAAGTTCTTTCTCATGCCTACGTAACAAGCACTTTGCCAACTAAGCCATCTCCCCAGTCTCTTGGTATCTTTTCCACACTTAGAACTTTCTCTCAGTTTTGTGTCGATTGAAGCTCTTTCAAACTGATGTACATAGACTATTTTTCTTTTACCATACATCTCTCTCAAAAAAAAAAAATTAACCAAATTGGTTGGTGATAGCATCCCTAAGATTTCCCCCTCTTGCAATCTGGTTCTTCTTCCGTGTTGCTGTGGTTCTGTATCAGTGGCAGCCATGTTTCTGGACACGGAGCTGTGCTCCGTCAGCAAGAAGTTGGGGGAGCATCATTCTTACAAGGTCACTTGTAACTCTTGGCTGGCCCTGAAGTGCATGCCCTCAAAGGTGCTGCCTGGCTGCGTGGATGGTGTCAAAGGCAGGACATGAGGGTCGGGACACAATTGCACGAGGTTCGTCTAAAGTGGAGGAAGCCCTGGACCCCATCTCCAGTACTGTGCTAACCGGGTAAAGGGGACACACATGTAATCCCAGCACTGAGGAGGTGCAGGCAGGAGAATCAAATGCTCAAGGTTATCTTCAGCTATGTAATGAGTTTGAGGCAAGCTTTGAATACATGAAACTGCATCCCTGCCTTCGAGGGGGGGGGGGACTGAAGAAATGAGGTTCTGGGATCAGACAGAGTATCAGATGCATTTTTTCGCCCGCGTGCTGTGACGTAGCTCACTGCATCCCTGTAGCTCTTTGCAATACAGATCGAATTTTCTTCTCTCTTTCAGTCTGGAAACGAAGGCTCAGAAGAGTGAAGTAACTTGTGCAGCCCACTGAGGGGGAAGGACTGACATCCTGCTGTGGCAGGCACCGTGCCATCTCTTTCTGTTTCCCTTCTCACCGTACCAGTTCCTCTTTCCTGACCCTTTGAAACCTCCTAAGCTGCCCCAGAGTAACAGCTTGGGGTCCTGTTTCTCCAGCCACCCTAGTGGGGGTGCCGGATATGATTACATCACTGAATGAATGTTTCTGTGGCTCGTCCTCTCCCACAGAACCGCAGGAAGCTGAGGCTCTCCATCCCTTACTGGTCCTCCTGTAGGTCTAGGGACACCAGCCATAAGGGCCTCCCGTAAGGCACTCCGTGTTCTCTGAGTGCCCTCCACCAACGCTGGACACCCGGCCTGTTTCCTGATCCACATGGGTCCTCACAACATGCTGTGGGATAGGTCTTTCTTCTGCTCGTCTGTTTTAGAGACAGAGTCTCACCTGTGTCAGGCTAGCTTCAAACTTGTATGTAGCCAAGGATTATCTTCAGCTTCTGATCCTCCTGCCTCCGTCTTCAGGGGCTTAAGTTTCTGAGGGTATACTTTCCTGGTAGGGCTATGGGGTGCTGGGGGTTGAATGTTAGGCAGGTGCTCTGCCAATAGCATTCAAGCGTTCTCTTTTCTCTCTCTCTCTCTCTCTCTCTCTCTCTCTCTCTCTCTCTCTCTCT
>JABTXL010021222.1:2113772-2149369 GCA_025134845.1 Neodon shergylaensis | reverse complement strand
TCTCTCTCTCTCTCTCTCTCTCTCTCTCTCTCTCTCTCTCTCTCTCTCTCTCTCTCTCTCTTTGAGGTAGGTTTCTCTGTGTAGCCTTGGTTGTCCTGAAATTCACTCTGTAGGCCAGGCTGGCATTAAAGGGATATACCACCATACTAAGTTTGTACAATGCTGGTGATTGAACCCAGGGCTTAGCAAGCATTACTTCAGCTGGGCTACATTCCCAGCCTCTTATCCTACCCATTTAAAAATATTTATTTATTTATTTATTTATTTATTTATTTATTTATTTACTTACTTACTTACTTATTTATGCTGGGGTTGAACGCAGGGCATGCTAGGCAACATACATTAAAGAATAATTTATTTATCTATTTTATGTGCATGGGTATTATGTTTGTTTGTTTGTGTGTTTATGCAGCCTGCGTGCCTGTAGAAGGCATCAGTTTCTATGGGACTAAAGTTGTAGACAGTTGTGAGCTGCCATGTGGGTACTAGGAATCAAACCCAGGTCCTCTGGAAGAAGAGCCACTGAACCATCTCTTCAGCCCAACACACATTTAAAAAAATAATTTATTTTATTTTTATTCCATGTGCACTGGTGTCTTTTGCCTGCATGTTTGTCTGTGTAAGGGTGTCAGATCCCCTGGAACTGGAGTTACAGACAGTTGTGAGCAGCCATGTGGGTGCTGGGAGTTGAATCTGGGCCCTCTGGAAGAACATCCAGTGTTTTTGAACACTGAGCTATCTCACCAACCCCTACAACACACATTTTTAAAATTTATTTTTTTCCTGCTGAAACAGAGTCTTGCCATGTTTTCCTGGCTGGCCCAGAACTAGTAAGCTCAGGCTGGCCCCCTACTTGCAGAGACCTTCCTGCTTCTGCCACCCCCCTAGTGCTGGGATTGTGGGCACATGTCACCCTGCTAGGCTTCTCATCTCACAGTCGTGTGGAGGAGAAAAAAACAGTTTCAGCTGGGTCTTTAGGAGGCTGGAATCAAATCTTCAGCAGCTCTGGGCTCTTGTCCAGAGGCTCTTGGGGAGAACCCACTCACAAACTCACTTGGGGTGCTAGCAGAATTTGGCGGCTTGGGTGTCCACAGACTGCCAGTCTTGGCATTCTTTGCCTTTGTTCTTAGCCTTTCTACTTCTTTCTCGCCCTTTCATGCCCTCATCCATGCCAGAGCAGTGAGCTGAATCCCACCCATGCTCAAACCTCTGACTGCCCCTTACTCATCCCTGAGAAACCAGTTACAGAAACTATCATTCTGGCTTTATACAGTGCTGCAGGTTGAACCCAGGGCTTTGTGCATGTAAGTGAGCACTCTGCTGACTTTGTTATATCCCCAGACTGAACAATGTCTTATTTGCTTTTTATTTACATAATTGTATGTTTGGTATGTTTTACACACACGCACACACACATGGGTAAGGGAAGCAGGTGTACCTATGCCACAGTCACCTATGGAAGTCCGAGGACAACTTTCAAGAATCAGCAGTGGTGACACACACTTTTAATTCCAGCATTCAAAAGACAGAGGCAGGAGGATCTCTGTGAATTTGAGGCCAGCCTGGTCTACAGAGTGAGTTCCAGGCCAGGTCTACACAGTGAAAACCCTATCTCTACCCCCCATCAAAGCAATCGGTTTTCCTTCCACTGTGGGCTCCAAGGTTCAAACTCAGATTACCAGGGTTTATCCAGCAAGCGTCTGACCCACTTAAACCATTTCACAGGCCTTGGATTTTTTTAAAGACAGGGTTTCGTGTAGCCCAGGCTGGCCTCCAAACTTACTAGATTTCTGAGAATGGCCTTGAACTCCTGATCCTCCACAGCTACGTCTAGATTTCTGGGATTATGGACACACGCCTCCAAGCCTAGCTACATATTTTTGTATTTCTTTAATGGTAAGAATATTTTTGTTCTGTTTCTTCAGAGTTTGCATCTCATGCCTAATCCACACTCCAGTTCGGAGCCTTGGCAATTCCTGTCTCCTCATGGCCTTTCTGCTCTTCTGGGTTTCTGACTGTCCAGGATGCTACGAGATAAGAGGTGGGGAGGCTTCACCTGCTAACAGGCACAGTAGATTGTTATCTCTAAGGGCTCCCAGTGCAGCTGCAGCAGATAAGCATTGCCCAGAGCCTGTAGCAGCCCCAGGCCATCAGAAAAGAGAAGCCAGAAGCTAATGTTGTCTCCTATCTGGTTGATTCCAAAGTCAGGGCTGAAGTTCAGCCAAAACAGTCAACAGAACTGACCTCAGCCGGAGAGGAGCCTAGAGAAAATGTTTACCCTGACAGCAGACGAGAACTGTGGCCCAGACACTTTCAGCTGTCTCCTGAGCTGATCTTAACACAGTGACTCCAGGGGACCATGCAAGTTCCATGCCACAAAGTAGGCCAAGTGTCACATACTCCCACCAGCTCTGAGAATTCCCCAGCTCGGGTTTCTAAAGTTCCCTCTTAGCTGTCCTATGGGCACACCTTCATCTGTACCCCAGAATTGTCCCCACAGTAAACACAGACCATTCTCCTCTAATCCCTGCTCATTTGCTGCTGGGGGTGGGGAGTGTTGGTATAGCGTTTATTGGCAATTTGAAGATGTGTATTAATATTGGAGAAAAAGGTTAGATTAAATCTTACTTACTACTGTTCTTAAAGAGCGTCCCTGGTTGGAGAGGTGGTTCAGTGGTTAAGAGCACTTGTTGCTCTTCCAGAGACCTGGGTGGGGGGTCCTAGCATATACATGGTGGTTTACAACCATGCTTAACTGCAGTTCCAGGTGATGCAAAGCCCTCTTCTGGCCTCTGTGGGAGCCAGGTACACACATGGTACATACATCCAGGCAAAATACTCATACATGAAATAAACAAATCTTAAACAAATAGAAAAGAGCTTCCACAATGTAGAAAGTTTCCACAAGGCTTTTTTAACTAGTAGTTTTTAACTTATCAGTTTATATGCATGTGTATTTGCTTACATGAGCTTATGTGTACTACATGTGTGTGGTGCCCAGGAAGTCAGAAGAGGGGCCTCAGACTCCCTGGATTTAAAGTTACAAGTGGTTGTGAGCTACTGTGTGGGTGCTGGGTCCTCTGTAAGAGCCACAAGGACCTAAACCACTGAGCCACCCCTCCAGCCCCCAGCGAATTTGTTGTTGTTTTGTTTTTTTTGTTTTTGTTTTTTTTTTTTTTTTAAATTTAATTCTTACTGTTTGGGTGGAAGCCTCACCCCAGCACCGGGTATCCGTATATCCAAAGAGTCTGTAATGTTCTACCCCAAGCCCCCCCCCCCCTTGGAAGTTGCTTCAGTCCAGACTCTACCCCCAAGAAAGTCCACTAAATGATGAACCCTTTCCAGAGATGCTCAAGGCCACTCCCACAGGGTATTTAAACTGTCCCTCCCGAGAACAGACACATTCTTTTTCTGGTCTTCCTTTTCCGTCTCCACTCTGGGGACCTGGAAAGTCATCCCGGAGTGTTGGTATCCATTAAACCTGATTTTTCTAATTTAGTTTGATCTGGTCTGATTCAGATTATTGCGTCAGTGGAGAGGCTTATGGGGTGCAGAAACTTTTCACTTACTGTATAGCCCAGACTGGCCCCTCACTGCCAATCCTACCCCAGCCTCTCAGTGCTGAAGCCATGGTGTCTGCCTTCGTGGACTTCAGCTTCAGGCTCCTTCTCTTTTGTTCTTCCTCATCCCAGATTCCTGCTCACTCCTCAGACAGGAGAGACTTTGGCTCTCTGCTGTTTTTCCTCCCAACCTGTCCTCATCCTTACCCGTCAAGGCATTTTTCCTAAACAAAGAGACTTCCTTCCCTTAAAGGAACTCTGGTGTCAGCTGATGAAGTAGTAACTAATCTCTCCCACCTGCGACAAGATTGCCAAATTGTAATTGTTGCAATTACTCTTTGGCCTCTGACTTTCCTGGGACTTCTGGCCAATGGTTAGGATGACACTCCTGATGGCTTTGTTCAGCAGCCACTGGCTCAGTGGAACTCTCCCATCTGAGAAGGCTGGGTAGCTCCAGTTAACACATTTTGTTTTATTATTTGTTTTTTAGTCTCTTGGCTGCACTTGCATTCATGGTAATACACTTGCCTTGGCCTCCCCAATGCTGCAATTTCAGGACCCTTCACTGTTTTGTTGTTGTTGTTTTTGTTTCTGTTGTTGTTTGTCTGTCTTTCCTTCCTTCCCTTTCTCTCTCTCTCTCTCTCTCCCTCCTTCATTCCTCTTTTTCTTTCTTTTCTCTTCTTTTCTTTTTTTCCCTTCCCTCCCCCTCCCTTCCCTTCTGTATTTCCCTCCATCCCTTCCTTCCTTTCTTCTTTTCTTTTGTTTTTGAGATAGGATTTCAAGTAGCCCAAATAGGCCTCAAACTCAATCTGGTTGCCGAGACTGACCTTGAATTCCTAATCTTCCCGCGTTTGTCTCCCAAGTGCTGGGATCAGTGTGCTGAGCCACCAAGTCTAGTTATGAAACACTGTAGCCTATTTTATGAAAGAAGAGCTAGAGCCTAAACCTATTCAGTTGGTTCACTTGGAGAGTTTCTAGGAAAATGGAAAATATTCCTTGCTAGTCAAGCGAGTAGCTTTTGAGGGAAAACTTGCCAGACGTCTGTTCCTGTGAGGAAGGTCCAGGGAAAGAGGAGCTATTTGGTAGACAGGTGGTAGGGAATTGCACAAGGAAAAGACAGGGCTGTCAGCAGAGCCTGCTTCTTTTTGTCACAAAGTTTGGAATGTCATTTTCCTAAATTAGCCATCTTGGGCTGCGAGGAAGGGATGGTTTGTTGTGGGGTATTTGCATACTATGGGAAGATGTATTTGCTGGGATTGGTGTAATAAAGCTAAACAGCCAATAGCTAGGCAGGAGAAATAGGCAGGATTTCTGGGTGGAAAGAGGACTCTGGGAAGAAGAAAGGCAGAGCTGCCATCCGGGCACTGAGGAAGCAGGATGGGCAGTGAAGAGTAAAGGTAACCGAGCCCCGTAAAAGAACAGAGATTAAGGGATCTGGGTTAATTTAAGTTATAAGAACTAGTTAGGAACAAGCTAAGGCCAAGCTTTCATAATTAATAATATGTCTCTGTGTTGTTATTTGTGAGCTGGGGGCCCAAAGGAAAATCTAAATACACTGGCTGGGGGCGACCCTGTACACCCCAGTCCTGGAATCAGTGCCACTGGCTCCCAAGACTTCCTTTCAGACTTCCTTCCCCATCTTGCTTCTCAACCAGCTCCATTCATAGCTGAGCCTCTTTAAGGCTTAGTTCCTATTAGCAACTATTCCCTCGGAAGTCATCCCTGATGTCAGGCATGGTGGCATTCTCCTGGGAACCTTGATGGCCATTCCTCCCTGCTCGGCACAGCTAGCCTCTTCTAGGTGAGCTTGTGAAATCTATCTTCACTTACCTCCCGCCTCTATCTGAAGACACACACTATAAAAAGTGTTCTGATCTCATTTGCTCATGTGGATGCCCGGAAACCTCCCAGGGGTGGACCTGAAGAATGGTTCAGTGGGTGAAAGTGCTTATGGGGTGAGCCTGAGGACCTGAGTCTGGGTCCATGGAAGCCATGTGAGAACTGGTCACAGTGGCAAGTGCCTGTAATTCCGGCAGGACTTTGGCTGGGTTGGGCCTGAACAGGAGAATCCTGGAAGATTTCCAGACAGCAAGCCTGGAGCAAAACTACTGAAGGTTCTCCAGGCCTGAAGACTAGCTTCTAAGCAGCTTGCCAGACTTCCCCTTGTCTTTGACCATCCCAGGCTCACTTGGTGCCAGCGGCTGTCCTTCCTGTTTCTCCCAAGGCCTCTCTCTCTCTTTGGGACATAGCTTTCCTTTGCCCGCTGCAATGTGGCTGCTCTGGTGACTACTCAATGAACCAAATGTACTTCCTGAAACCATACCTGCATCTCTCACTAAACAAGTGATGTGTCTCAGTGTCTTCTGTTTCCCTCTTGGGATAGAATCTCATGTATCCCAGGTTGGTCTCAAAGCCACTAAGCTGAGGACGACCTTAATCTGTTGATCCATACATGCCTGCCACGCTAAGCCTGGCTTTTCAGTCTGATCTCCCTCACGGGTACCTACCTCAGAACAGAAAAAAAATGCTCTCTAGTTTTGTATTATCATTTGTCTTAGTTTAGGTTTATTCTATTGTTATGAAGAGACGCCATGATCACAGCAAGTCTTTGTTTTGTTGTTGTTTGCTTTTTTTTTGAGACAGGGTTTTACTGATTAGCTCTAGCTGTGACCAGGCTGACCTCGCACTCACAGAGTGCTGGGATTAAAGGCGTGCACCACCACTGCTCAGCTTGATCACAGCAAATCTTATATAGGAAAACATTTAATTGGGACTGTCTTACAGTTCAGAGCTTTAGTCCATTGATGTCACTGTGGGAAGCATGGCGGCATGCATCCAGATCTTCAGGCAGTAGGAAGAGAGAGCAAGTTACTAGGCCTGGCTTGAGCTTCTGAAACCTCAAAACCCACCCTCAGGGACACGCTTTCTCCAAGGCTGCACCTTTTTCAGCGAGGCCTTATGTCCTAACCCTTTCAAATAATGCTACTCCCTATATTAAATGACCTATGGGAAGCATTTTATTCAAACCGCTACATTATTAATTAACACCCTTGTGCATTTTATATGGTTGTAATCTCTTTGGCCATTTTAATAATCCAGTTGTGTATGTATGGTGGGAGGAGGTAGTGAATTATTTCTAAAGGTAGCTTTGGAAATGATCACAACTGTTGATTCTATGTTCCTGAGGCACCCTCCTCCCAGTGAAGTCAGCACGCCTCCCCACCTCCCCCTGTCCCTCTTCTTTCTTTCTTTCTTTCTTTCTTTCTTTCTTTCTTTCTTTTATTTATTTATTTTTTTTATTAAAGATTTCTGTCTCTTCCCCACCTCCGCCTCCCCTTTCCCTCCCCCTCCCCCAATCAAGTCCCCCTCCCTCGTAAGCCCAAAGAGCAGTCAGGGTTCCCTGCCCTGTGGGAAGTCCAAGGACCACCCACCTCCATCCAGGTCTAGTAAGGTGATCATCCAAACTGCCTAGGTTCCCACAAAGCCAATAGGTGCAGTAGGATCAAAAACCCATTGCCATTGTTCTTGAGGTCTCAGTAGTCCTCATTGTCCGCTATGTTCAGCGAGACCAGTTTTATCCCAGGTTGTGGAGAAAGGGGTACACTCATCCATTGCTGGTGGGAATGCACACTTGTGCAACCACTTTGGAAAGCAGTGTGGAGGTTTCTCAGGAAATTTGGGATCAACCTACCCCTGGACCCAGCAATACCACTCTTGGGAATATACCCAAGAGAGGCCCTATCATACAACAAAAGTATATGCTCTACTATGTTCATAGCAGCATTGTTTGTAATAGCCAGAACCTGGAAACAACCTAGATGCCCTTCAATTGAAGAATGGATGAAGAAAATATGGAATATATACATATTAGAGTACTACTCAGCAGTAAAAAACAAGGACTTCTTGAAGTTTGCAGGCAAATGGATGGAAATAGAAAACACTATCCTGAGTGAGGTAAGCCAGACCCAAAAAGAGGAACATGGGATGTACTCACTCTTTTTTTTTTTTTAAAAGACAGGTGAGCATTACTGTCCAGCTTATGCAGTTCTGGGGATTGAACCCAGGCCCTTATGCTGCTGGGGAAGCACTCTATCTGCTGAGCTACACCCTACTGAAAGCTCTCCGAAGAGAGTCTTCCCTCAGGAGGAGAGACCCCTCACCCAGGAATCAGTCGAAACCACTCGTACGGATGCAATCAGCAAGAGGCTTTATTCGGATACACAGGCGCCCGGGGCGACAAAGTCTCTCCGAAGACTTGCGCGCCCCTCGGCTAGGGAGAGTGCTTTTTATAGGGATAGGGGAGCATAAGCGCAGGCACAGAAGCGAGATGCATGGTTATTGGTTAGTTTGAATAAGGCCAGGGTTAACTCATGGACAAGTTCCTCAGGGTGTGTGGGGCAAGAGCTCAGGGTGTGTGGCGCTACTGATATTCTCCGTCCCTGACTCAGGACCAGATGTTCAACCACAGATAAGCTGTGGCAAGCTTTCCGATCTTACCCTGACCTCGGGTGGGGCGTTTTAAGCCTTGCGAAATGGCGTTATAGGGGCTGCATAGCTGGAGTGGGGGGGGGTCTTTCACTACCAAGCCTGATAATCATGTTTTTGGTAGTTGGAAGGCATAGACAGATAGTCAATATTCAACCTTTAGTTCTCTGGACAGATTTCAGAAGTTCATGGCTGACAGTTGGGGATGGTAACAAGCCTGGCCTTAGCACTCACTCAAAAGGGAGCAGCAGCTGTTGGTGGTAGTGTTTCCTTTGCCTTACTACCAGCACTGGGGGCCCGAGGCAGGCAGATCTCTGAGTTCAAGGCCAGACTGGTCTATAGAATGAGCTCCAGGGCTACACAGAGAAACCTTGTCTTGAAAAACAAAAGGGCCAGGAGTTTCATCTTTGGCTCTGCAGTGAATTTGAGGCTAGCTGGAGATAGTCTCCAAAGAGAAAACAAAAGCAAAGGTCACAGCTGGGACAATATGCAATAGACTGGAAGGCAAGGCCGTTGACTTGAAGAAAAGGGCCCATTGCCGGGGAAAGGAGGTCATAGGGTTTTGTGCTACACGCAGTAGGCTAGGGAGTGGGTGGATGCAGTCAGTGCTCCATTCTCTAAAGGCAAGAGAGGAAAGGATCAGTGGGCAGAACGGGCTGAGACCATCAAGCAATATACATCAAGAAGACCCAGGGAGGGGTTGGAGGATGCCTGTTCTTTCAGAGGACTTGGGTTTAGTTCCCAGTATCCACTTGGGTTGGAGGAGGGCCCTCTTGTTTATCCCGGCTGCCTGGCTAGCTTAGCTCCGAAATAGCCACACAGAAACTGTAATTTAAATCACTGCTTGGCCCATTAGCTCTAGTTTCTTATTGGCTAATTCTTACATCTTAATTTAACCCATTTCTATTAATCTGTGTATTGCCACGTGGCAGTAGCTTACCAGGTAAAATGCCCAGCGTCTGTCTCTGGCGGATCCATGGCATCTCTCTGACTCTGCCCCTCTTCCTCCCAGAATTCAGTCCAGTCCCCCCCCACCTACCTAAGTTCTGCCCTATCAACAGGCCACTGCAGTTTCTTTATTCATTAATGGTAATGACAGCACACAGAGGGGACTCCCACAGCACACTTGGTGGCTCACAACTATCTGTAACCCCAGTTCCAGAGGGTCTGACACTATCTTCTGGCCTCCTTGGGCACTGTAGGCTTGTGGTGCATAGCCATGCATCCAAGCAAACACTCACTAAAAAACAATCCAGGTAACCCCAGGACACTTGGGGTCTGACAAAGAAGGCTGAGGATGGAGGACCATGAGTTTGGGGCTAGCCTGAGCTACTTAGTAAGATCTTGTCTCAAAAATCCAAGGACTGAGAGTTAGGCCTGGCAGGTGGTGGTAGGAGGATCAAGAGGAGCCCAGGCTATACTGCAAATTCAAGGTCAATCTGGGCTACATGGGACTCTGTCTTAAATAACAGCAAAACCAATCAAAACCCACCTCCTCTGGAAAACAATTGTGAGCTGTAGAAAAATGTAGATTTTTGTTTAAAAAAGGTGTGTGTGTGTGTGTGTGTGTGTGTGTGTGCATGTGCCCTCTGGGGCCAGAAGAGAGCATCAGATTCCTTGGTGCTGGAGTTACAGCCAGTTGTGAGCCAGGGGACAGGGATGCTAGAAGGGAACTGGAATCCTTCCCAAGAGCATTCGCCTCTGAGCCATCTCTTCAGCCTCCTGGGCTCAATCTGTTCGCCCTAGTGTTGAGATATCCCCTGCTATCTTAGTCTTTGCACACATGTTCTGCATATGCACTTAAGTTATATGCCAGACTGCATCTCGTCTGAATTACGCACTTCAGTGCACTCTCTCTGAGACCAACAATGGAGTCTTCCTAATTCCTTAGTTTCAGCATCCAGGAGAGTTTAGGGTGCAGAGGGACATTCGAGGAGGAAGCATCTGACTAAATAAATTATTTTTAATGAGAATTATCCAAAATCCAGAGGGCACAAAAAATGGGAACTTACTATTTTTGCAAATGATTTGTGGGGAAATATGAATTTCAGGCACCATAAGAAGTCGATGGGAGATGATGTTAGGGAAGGAGACCCATGAGGTGTGAGGGAACTTTCTAATCTTATTGCTAGGAAGACCCAGAGGGTAGCCCCGGTCTTTCAGTGATAAAAGTTGCCAGCAGGGTTAGAATGTAGTTTGGTGGGTAGGGTGCTTGTCTAGAATACAAGAAGCCCTGGGGTAGCTCTCCAACCCCATAGGTCGGGTGCGGTTGCTCAAGCCAATGATCTCAGCACTAGGAAGGTGAAAGTCGAGGGATCAGCAGTTCAAAGTCATCTAAGTCAACTTCAGCTACCTTTTGAGTTCAAGGGCACTTTGACCTCCAAGACCCCCCCCCACCCCCTCGTCTCTCAAGAAAAAAAATACTTGGCAAATATTTTACATCTGATCTAAAAAGCGGAGAGAAACAGTCCGCATATTTTCTAAGACTCTCTCCTTCTCCTTTGTGTGTCGCTAGGGACATTTGCTAAGCTCCATGCTGTGTCCCCTTTCATAGTAGGGGTCATCTCATTTCAACTCTAGTTCCACTCCCAAGCATTCTCCTAATGTGTCCCTGTGCCCTCTGTCTCCCTCAATCAAGGTCAATGCCATAGCTTTCACCCTTATCCAGGCCACTAGCTCCCCCCCTGCCCCGCCCCCCCCTCCCCAAGCTGGACTGGTGTCGCTGCTGCTTCACTGATGCCCTTTAATCCCCTCTGGTCAGTCGACTAGTATCATTTCACTCCCGGCCCTTCCTCCGCTTCTCACCCTAGAGGGGTGCAGCCAGATATCTGGCTGGCTCCACCTCATCTCTGGTCCCGGACATTTTTTGTTTTTCAGGGCGGAAGGCAGGAGCTGGGGAGGACAGCTTCTATTTCTCTCACCAGCAGCTTCCTGGAGATTGCGTACGTTGGAACTGGCGAGCCCCAGGACTGGGCTGGGCGGTGACCCCCGGCTGCCAGGGTCTGCCCTGGACTCCTGTCCACTCCCACCAGCTCCTTTCAGCCCTCCCCTTCTATTTTTCCCCGTTCTGCCCTAAACCTCTCGTAAACAGCGGTGTCTCAGGGCAGAAAGGGCCCCTCCCAGTTATTGTCCCCGTGGGACCTTGCTCAAGGTCACCGAGCAAGTCAGACCCGTGCTGGGACGGGGAAGACAGCCCAAGCCTCCTTCCAGCTCCCAGGCAAGTAGGCACACAGCCCGCTGTGACAGCGGAATCTGCGGAAGGGGGAGGCGAGCGCCCTCCTCTGGCCGCTCTCTTTACGCCGTCTTCCTGGGTTTAGGAGCCTGCGGATCCCTAGAAAGCCTCCCTCCCTCACGCATGATTAGTTCAGATCTGAATGCCTGCTTCGCCGGGAGGACGGGTGGTCTATGCTTGAGTCATTCATTCGGAAGTGAGATGGGAGAGATGGCAGAAGGCACCCTGTTCAGAAAAGACTCATAGAAAAGCTGTAATCTTTTAGATTACAGAGCCTAGACCTGCTGTCTAGGTTCAAGTTTCTAGCAAATTCTTCCTGGTCCTTGACACTTGCTAGGTGAGCACTATGACCTTGAAACCTAAGCTCTGTACCCTCAGTTCTCATTCCCCTTTTCTTCCCCATTTAGGCCCCATCGTTTAACCTGTTCACACCAGCGTGTGTGGTGTGGTAGGGTGTGTGTGTGGGGAGGGGGGGGGTGTGCAGTGCTCTGGAAAGTCAATGGCTAACCTTAAGGGATGGAACTGCCAGACAGTGGCCTCCTAGGGACTCAGGTGTTAGGGAAGGGGTCAGAATAAAGCTAACACCGTCCTTGTTACTGAATTGAAATAGTAAACTTCAGGTTATTTCAAAATAGAAAACATTCCTCAGAATTGGAATCCCAGCGGAGCCTGGATTCCAGCAGCCCCCCCCCCGTGTGTGTGTGTGTGTGTGTGTGTGTGTGTGTGTGTGTGTGTGTCTTCCTTCCTCTCTCTTCACCACAGGTCCACAGACTCCAGGGCATCTAGTAATTCTTCCTGTGGCCAAGGTTAAGTGTCTGCCATTGCTACGTGCAGCCCCTGCTCTGGCATCTTAGTTCTTCCAAGCTGGAGGGCAGGGCAGGGCTGGGAGTTGTTTTCAGTATGAAATCATTTCCCACAGTGAAGAAGCAGTCAGGTTCCGCACGGGTCCTCTGACAGTCTTGGATGGCTGCCCAGTGCTAGGAGTCTAAAAATGCCTGAACCCATCTTGAGGTCTCAGGAGACTGGCTGGAAGACAGTGTAGGAGCCAGCCACCTCTCCAGACTGATGACACCCCATCTTGAACCCATCCCAGAGGGAAGCTCCTCCACGTCCAGGGCTCTGTGTCCTGTTGGTGGTTAGATGTCATAGATAGATATGACTGGCATCCCTGAGGCTCAGTGCCCAGTACTCAGTTATCCAGCTCCGTTGGTGTGTGCTAAACCGAGTTGGAAATCCAGTCAGGTTTCAGGGAAGGACAGGAGTTCTAGTCATGCCTAAGAGAGGTACCTTGCCTGTAGAGACATAAAGTCCTATTCAAAGAAGAGAAGGACCTGGAATTTAGCTCAACGCATCCTTACCTGGGGAAAAAAACAGGAGCAGCATCTGGTGGGAAGCATGTCAGTGGAGATGGTGCAAAGAGCCATGAAGGCCCCTCCCCTCTCCATCTTTAAGTAATTAAAGTTGTGTGAGGGGTTGAGTCATCACTGGCAGAGAGACCAGCAAAACAGACTAGGTGTAGAAGACACCATGACAGAAGACATTTTTTTTTTTAAAGACAAGGTCTCATGTAACTCAGGCTGGCCTCAAACTCACTATATAGTAAAAAATGTTTTCAAACTTTTGGAGTTCATGCCTCTACCTCCCAAGTGCTGAGATGACAGGGATATGCTATCGTGCCTGATTTATGCAGTGATGGGGACCAAACTCAGGGTTTTCAGCATTCTAAGCAAGTACTCCACTGAGCTACAGCCCCAGCACAGCACATGAAGAATTTAAGGATGTATGGGAACCAATGGGAAGCTAATTATACAACAAACAGAGTTTGGAAAATGGGCCGCTGAGGCGGAGGAGGCACAGGTGATACTGACCTTAGCTAGTTTACCATTATAAGCAATGATTAAAGAGTTCTGCTGTGTTCAGAATGGGTGGGCCGGAGGAGCAAACAGATCATCCTGTTCACTCACTTACCTGCTCCTCTGGGTCCAGGCAGGGAAGTCTCAGCCGGGTGACAGCTCTGTCTTCCTTCCCTGATATCTAATGAGAAGGAGATTATGTGGCCCATATTCTGAATGGACTCAGGGTTCCTTAAAATCTAGGCTTGGAGAATTGATCTAGAAGCAGAAACTTCAGGAGAATCTTTGCTCAAACTCATGTTTGGCAATGTCTCCTTTGGCCCTTCCAGGAGCCCCTACTGCTTCCCTTTTCCCTGGCGAGCTTGTTTGTATCACTTGTATCAGGCAATGGGTGGTCTTGGGAATTTGTCCATTCTCTTAGCAGCTGGCATCATGGAAACCTCAGGTGTTCCATCAGGAAGTGACCCTGGGAATTGCTCCCACTCCTTATTGTACCGATAGGGAAAATATGGCCCAGTGCAGAAAAGTGGTGTGCAGGATTTTCCACAATGGGGCCAGAATGAGAACTAAACCCTCATCTGCTCAGAGTCCTGTGCACAGTTCCCCCGTACTCCTCCGATGCTCCCTACTTAAGCTTGTGCTAGTTCCTCTGGCTCCCTGAGTTACCTGTGGCATCCCCTTGGCAAAATGACACCCCTCATCTCAGAGAGACAGGCTTGGTGAGGGAGTACTTATGTCTACCGTCTCTGATCTCATGATGGACCCCAGCATCCTCCTAGAGCAGACTCCACTCAGCTCCTCTGTCTGTAGATCCAGAAAATCCCCACCTTTTGGCTTTCCTACAACAATGGCTCAGTGACCTTGAGCACATCACTGTTCCACCAGCACAGTAAGAGAAGCTAGGGAGTCAAACACATGGACCAGTATCTTGCGCTGTGAAGAGTCATTCCAATGTGAGACACCAGTTTCCCCAGCCCCCAACACAGGATTTGAAGCTGAGCAGACAAGGTCTTATATAGCCCAGACTGGCCTTGAATTCCCTTTGTAGCCAAGGTTACCTTTGAACTTCTGATCTTCCTCCACCTCCCAGGGGCTAGGATTATACATATGTGTTACTGTCCCCAGTTTATGTAGTATGACCACATCCAGGGCTTCATGTATTTTGGGTAAACACCCTACCAACTGAACTACTCCCTAGAGTAGACCTCTTCTCAGATAGGGTCTTGCTGTGTATCTCAGTTTGGACTGGAACTCTTGATAATCCTCTTGCCTCAGCCTCTGAGTGGTAGAATCATAGGTATGAGCCCCTATATAGAAAATACCTTTTGAGTAACTGTAGGAAGTAGTTAATTAAAAACTGTAATATTTGTGTGTGTGTGTGTGTGTGTGCAAGTGCACAGGAGTGCCGTGTCAAATGTGTGGTGGTCAGAGGTCAGGTTGTCAGGTTTGGTGGTAGGTCTCTTTTCCTATTGAGCCATCTCACCAACCCCAGAACAGTAGTTTTGAATTGGGGTGATTCTGATATCCACAGAGGTACCAGGTGAGATTGCTATAACATCTAATGTGTTAGGTCAGGGACACTGGCCAGCACTCATACAGTGTACAGGGCAGATCCCACAGCAAAGCACCGTTAGTCCCATGATAATAAAATTGCCAGATGAATAGAATGTGGTGGAACAGCTGCACAGGACGTGGCGGGAGAGCCATACAGATGTGGTGGAGAGCTGTACAGATGTGGCGGGAGAGCTGTACAGGACATGACGGGAGAGCTGTACAGGTAGCTGTCATTTCAGAAAGACAAAGGAGCTGTGTGACAATGTGGATCCAAAGTAGGATCTCCCTGGGGTTAAATGACACGGCCATGCCTTAGCTTAATAAGTGAAAACATTTTATTTCAATTCTATCCTTGGGAGGCAGCATAAATAATCACAGAAGACCACAAAGGTCGATGGAAAGAAAGAAAGTTCCAGAAGTGTGGAGGAGGTGATGAGAGCGGGAAGTCTAGCTGTGGTAGTGCAGGAGGAGAAGCTACTTCAGCAGGCTGGGAGCAGGAAACATCATTGGTTGAAGAGGAGAGGCCCCAAGACTGGGGAATCTCATTTCCCAGCTCCCCAGCAGGGCCTCTGTGGTTGGGAAATTTTGTAGGGTGGCCACAGGAAGGGCAGGCAAGGAGTGTCCTGTGTGTAGCAGATCCCAGGCAACGACAGAGATACCCACATCTCCTCTGCCCAGAAGGCAGTGACTGCCATAGTGCTTTTGAGTTCCGAGTGGTAGGCGGAGAAGGGGAAGAGGGAGTAGAGCAAGCCTGTGGCAGACCAAAGGAGATGTAGCATCTCAGAGCTGTGCACCCGAGGGCCACGTCCCTGTTTCCGTAACTGTAAATTAGGGCAGATGTTATGTGTGAGATCTACGTGTCAAAAATCTGGGAGACTTCAAAGTGCTGTGCGGATGGATGGAGTGGCTGTGGTCATCCTGTGTGTGTAAGGCTGAAAGTGGGAAGAGGAAGGCAGCAGGAGACACAGGCAGAACATCCCTGGAAGCTAACAGACCCTTGCTCTGCCTGCCCTAGGGCCAAGCTCTGCCCTTCTCAGCCTCAGCTTCCAGGAAGAGGCCTCATCTCAGATGGAGCCCCCTGGGGTGGGGGAATGAGGGCAAAGAGACAGGTCAGGAGAACCCAGGGGCACTGAGTGTGAGGGGCCTCAACCGGGCAGTATGGCATGTTGGCACTACTGGTGTTGGGCAGACAGTAGATAGAAGTGGCTTCCAGGCCTCATTCTGGGGGAGTCCACAAAGGGATTGGCGTCTTAATACACTGGAAAAGGCCCTGGCCAGGGGGTCTGGATGCCAAGGGTACTTTGTCTGCTGCTGCCCCTTTGGATGATTTCATAAGTTGAAACCTGATTGCAACCCTCAGTTCTGTCATTTGACAAATGGGGACAGGAATCCCTACCCTGCCTGGATCACAGAGTCAATGGAAAAGGGGTGTAAGAGCTTTGAAGAGAACCACGGGGAAAGGCAAGGGGTCATTATGGCCTTGGAGAGTGTCCTCTTCGTTCCCTGAAGACAAGCGGGTGGGGGAGAGTTCAGAAAGAAAAGGGCAGGCTGCCAGGTGCTCGCCACTGGGTGAGATGAACTGGGCTTGCAGGGCAGCTGGGAGCAGAATGAGGCAGGAGGCGGGCAGAGCACTCCACCCTCAACCCAGACCTCACTGTGCTTTAGAAGTGACGCTGGGACCGGGAGCAACTAATCCCTGTGTAGACGGGTCCTGGGAGCCCCTCTGCAGGGGACAGGTTCAAGTTCTAAATCAGGTTGTAATCCTGCTCTTTCCATCCCTTGGAGGGCATCCTGCAGGGAGCCAAGGGGAAGCCTGGCTCATGGTGTTGCAGGGAAAGGGGCTGCCAGTCAGGGGTGGGCTCTCCAGGAGAGGCAGGGGGACTGGTATTAGCATGAAGTCAGGAGGTCAAAGGTCAGCTTCCAGTTCTTGAGGTGGTAGATGGGGTCTACCGGCTGGTCCCCAGCTCCAGTTCAGGCCCTGTCTCTGGGCTCCATAGATAAGGGGCAGTTTAGGGACCAGTAGAAACAACGGAGAGATTGGCTTGGAAAACAGCCCGCGGAGGGGCTAACAGTTCTTGGGGTTGTTGCGCAGGTTTTTCAGTTCCAGCTGGAGCTGACGGAGCCGTATGTCCTTCTGTGTCAGCTCCTCCTTCAGCCTCCGGATCTCATCCTGCTGCCTGAAGAACATCCTGAGGAGCTGGGGTGCAGCAAGGGGTGCAGGGAGAAAGCTAGTGAGGAGGACTCTGGAGGACCAGGGCTCTCAGACATCCCACCCCACCCAGGCATGCCCTGCCTCTTCACCTTCCCCGTGCCTCCTGCCACCCTGGGACAGCCAACCCAGTGCTCCCTGCAATTATTCTCCAGGCTCATCCCTCCGGGGCTCCTAGCTACCCGTGAGGAGAGAACAGAAAGCCTGCTGGCCAAGCAGACCTGCCCAAGAGAGGCCAGTTCCTAGCATCCCAAGCTTTCCCCTTCTTAGGTCTGAACCTACAGCCTTTGAGATAGGATTTCATGTGTAGCCCACTCTGTCATATAACTGAGGCTGGCTTTGAACCCCCGATTCTCCTGCCTCTACTTCTTTTCTTTCTTCTCTCTTTTCCCTCCCTCCCTTCTCGCCTTTGTTTTCTTCTTTCTTGTAGTTCAAGTTGGCTACATCGGAACTTGCTACGAGGTAGAGGATGGCTTGAATGTCATCTGTTTCTGCTTCTGTCTCCCGAGAATGAGTGCTGGGGTACACAGAGAGGTATATACCACCCTGCCCAGCTCCTAATGGCTTTTTTGTTTGTTTTGTTCTTCAAGACAGAGAACCTGTGAATGTTCCCATCCTCAGGTCCATCCAGATGGACATCTCTGTAGCTGGATGTCACTCCACTTAACCCCCTCCAGCCCTTCCTCTCCACCCTCAGGCCTGAGACAGAGTTCCAACCCTCACTATTTCTCACCTGGGCTATCTCAACAACTATCTCAACAACACACATCTCTACACTCAAAAGGCAGAGTACTTCAAAAATGTGTTAAAGACTGAATATTAAATATAAACAAAACTAGGAAGCAGTACCAGAAACTCCGTAGTGCCTGCATTCACCCGGGCTCCGATTCTCCCACCACTACCCTGTGCTGCCCTCCCCCTTGGCTATTTTGAAAAGAATCCTGTTTATCACAAGATTTCATCCATTCTAGAAATATTCTACATCGACATAACCCCACATTTCTTTCTCTTCCTTCCCCTTCCTTCTCCCAGGTCTCTAGCTCAGGCTATTCTATCTCAAAAGGGCTGGGATTACAGGTGTCTATCACTATGCCCAGTTTATATGGTCCTGGGTATTGAACCCAGGTCCTTGAGCATGCTAGACAAGGATTTTACCCACTGAGCCACATCCCCAGCCCACATACACACATTTCATGCCAGTGATCAAGTTGCCCGTGAAGTTCTCTTTTAAGGCGATCCCTGAGGTCGAGTGCAGTCTGATCTTTATTAATGATGGCAAGAGCCTACATTTGTGGACCAGCAGCCTAGTCTAAGATGGCACCGTGTTATTCTTTTCCCTTTGAGATTGAACTGGACCTAAGAGCTTGTGTTTGCTAACCGGGTATGACAGGAAGGAACAATGATGTGTCTTCTCCAGATTAGATTACAGAACTATTTTGGCTCCATCTTGGGCTCCTCTCTTGCTCTATTGGAAGCTGGCTGCCAAGGTTAAAGCTAGCATGTGAAATCCATATGGCGTGGACAATGAGGACTGAGGCCCTCAGTGTGACAGCAGCCATGTGAACGAGTATCCAAGCAGATCCTTCCTTTCCTAGGGCCGGGATATTATTGCAGCCCTAGCTGACATAACTGCAGCTTCATGAGAGACTTGAACCACAGGCACCCATAGACACCATGAGCTGACAAACCTTTGTGAGGTGTTGTGCTTTAAGTGAGTGTTGAATGCACCCCAGAGGCTCATGTGTTTCATACTTGGTTTCCAATGGGTAGTGCTATTTGGGGAAGTTGCGGAGCCTTTAGGAGGCAAAGCCTTCCCAGATGAAATAGGTCACTAGGGTGACAGTAGAGGTTTTATAACTGCTGAACTTCCTGTTCACTCTCTGCTTCCTGACTGTGGAGGTGATGTGACCAGATGTCTCCTACTAATGCTGCCATGATTTCCCTACCATAATGGACTGTATCCCCTCGAACTGTAAGCCCAAATACACCCTCTCTGCTGGCTCCTTCAGGTATTTTGGTCACAACAATGAGACAAGTAGCTAATGCATGGGGTGAAGTTAATATTCTCTGGGGGAATTTATCACACAGAAATACAGACCTATCACAGCTGGCCTCTTTGAGCACTTAGCATGAGCTGCAAAGACTATTGGGTATTCATGCCCTGTCTCTTAAATGTCACAGCAGTTGGAAAAGTCAGGAAACTCACTCTGTCCCAGCCAGGAAATGGCAGAGCCAGTATCCACACACAGATGGGCTCATTCAGCCAATCACTCTTCCAGCTGCAGCAGGCCAAGGGCCTGGCACAGAGTAGGCAATTTGTAGCCGCCAGCTGAGCTGTGTTGGCATGTGGGCCAGGCCGTACAAACTGAATGAGATAACTTCAGAGGGCATGGTCAAGAATGGCTCTGCTCTAGCTCTCCCAGAATGGGCTTGCACCCCTTCTAGGCAGTACAAAAAGCCTTTCAAAGACATTCAGCCTCTTCCACTGAGGCAGAAAACGTGACAACCCATCAAACAAGGCTAGTGGGCTCTGATGATGAGGCCTGGCTGGATCCTGTTCATTGGTAATTTATAATCCCCATGGCAACACCTGACAGTAAGGCTCCATAGTGGATTCATGAGGAGATGCTCAACCCTTGTGTCAGTGAATCGGAGGTTGGAGGGGGCAGACCTTTCTGACTCCCCAGCCTCTAGTCATTGAGGTCAGAGGCAAAGGAAGCCAACCACATGCTATTTCCAGAATTTGTCACTGAAAGAAAAATGTCCCAGAATAGAACTGGCCTCTAAGCCCGAAGCTCATAGTAGCTCCATAAAGGTCTGGCTCTTCCCGAGCCGTGGGAGAGATCCTACACCTTACCTCATTCTCTGTCCTGGGTGGGACATTTTCTAACAGATCTATGCCGTTCACGACAACGGTCTTCTTTTCTCTGATGGGGGCTTTAAACACCACTTTTGAAGACTTCTTATAACCTTCCTTCAAAGACATCAGCACAGGATCTAGAAAGGCAAAGGAGTCAGTGTTAACTAACAGGGAGCGCCGTAGAGTGAGGGGGCCTCATTGCACCGAGCTGGCTGTGTGGGAAGGAAGCGACATCTGGACAGGGGATCATGCAGAGGAAGCAGGGTGAACTAGGGACAGGCAGAGCCTGTAGCCTCTTGGGCCCTTCTGTGGCTCCTGCCTGCAGAAGTACCTCGGTTGATGCCTCCCAGCCATTCATCTGGGGTTAGAGCCGGCTCCGTGCCTGGTGTCATGGGATAAATGTCTTCTTGGTAGGAATCTGACTGCATGAAGGAGGGAGAAGAGAAGAATCTCTGGGGACTGCTGAGCCAGCCTTGGCCATCCAGCCAGGCACATTCCTGCACTGTCATTGCCCTCCCCATGCCTCCCTTCTAGAACTGTCCCCTTTCATGCAAATCAACCATCCCCCACCAGAGAGTGTTCTCCACCCTCTGCCCCAGGTGGAGCCTGGATATTCTAGTCCATGACACCTTTTATCTGGCTCTTTCTTGGCTTTAGGTTTGTACGGTCCAGCACTGGGCCCTTTGCAGCCCAGCCCCACTCACCCTCCGGGGCACAATCATGGAGATTGGTTCAATCAGGCCCTTGAGTGTCACCAGCTTGTAGAAGCGGAACACTTCACAGGCGGACACATCCAACCCATGCTTGGGCATGACACCTACGAAGAGAGGCATGGCTTTATAGGGACTCTCTCTGTCCCCACTCACTGCCTAATGTTCTTATGTGGGGGCAAAATCCGTCCAGAGGACAGAGGGTGACCATGATGTCTTGAGTCAGTCTCTGACTCTAGATGCTCACTTCCTTGAGGCGGGAGGGCAGAGGCAAGGCCACGTATTTCAGGCTGGCCTCAAACGCATCATGTAAAGTTATAGCAAGGCTGCAGGGCCCAGCACCTTCTGGGATGAACTGTCCTTCCCTAAGCTCTGAGTCTCAGTCTGTAGAGAAGAAAATGGAGGGCAAAGCCCATCCCCCACTCATTCAGAGACTTCAATACAGCCCAAGAGAGGACATCCGTTGTTTATCTTCTAGAACCAACAGTACGTGTGTGTCTTGTCTGTGTTTCACTAGCCATGATGTCCCTAGTAGAACGGCTTCTCCAAGGAGGCAGGGTACTAAGAGCTCAGCCTGCGGTTCCACAAACTGAGTTGGAAATGAGACTCTGTCTTTTTCCACACAGAAGTCCTCAGGGGAATCGCTAACTCTGAACTTTTGGTTGTTTGGGCAGAAACGGCCCCGTGTGGTGAGGCCACTGGAGAATGAAGCACAAAGACACCTGCCTGGCAGCATGCCAAGCGCAGGCAGGTACCTGTGTCTCTCTCGTAATGTGAATCCTAGAATGCCCTCCCTTCCACCTAGCTCTCCTCCTCTCTTATTCTTCACTGCAACAGAGTCTCACTTCACAGCCCCGGTCTGACCTTGACCTCACAATCTTCCGTTTTCCTCTTTGGGAGCTGGAATCTTAGGATAATGGTGGAACTTTTGTCTGCTCTGCTGGGCCAGACCAGGGCTGTAGCTTGGGGCTGGAGTCCTGGCTTCAGAGCCACTAATGAACCTTGAACCATGTAAGACCCACTCTGGAGTGAGTCTCTCTATCTACAGAGAGCTGGGGAAGAAGACACAGCGGCCATGCCTTGCAGGCTGCTGCTGGACAGAGATGGCCAAGTAGTGCCATGAGTGGATGGGCCTGGCTCTAGGGGCAGCTGCTGGCTGAAATAGCACCTGTGGGTCCCATTCCCTCCTGCCCATTGAGTGTGGCTTTGGAATCTGACTACCGTGTCAAGGGGAGTGAGGCACATGCCAACACCATCTCGTCCACAGAATGCTGAGATTCTAGGGATCTCGGGATCCTTACCTAGGCCTTTCTGTGGGGCTGGGGAGCGGAACTCCATGAGGTAGCTCAGGTAGGGCTTCTCCGTGCTGATCTCATAGTACCGGATGTTGCCATCCCCCTGAGGGTAGCAGAGAGGCAGTGAGGATGGAGGGCAGGGTCCAGCAAACCCAGCCCCAGGGGGCTATAGAAGAGAGCTGCTCTTGGGCCTCAGAAGTGGCCAAGGAGACCTGAGGTTTAGACCTTGGTAGCTCTACTGGAGGCAGGGGTGGAGATGGGATGGTGTACAGGTGATATGTGTGTATCACATATGTGTGCTCACAGTGTGTGTCTGTATGGTGTGTGAGATCTGGATGATATGTGTGCAGTGTGCTTGTGTGTGACTTGTGTGCAGCATGGTATGCTTGTACAGTGTGTATATGCTGTGATGTATATGGTGTGATGTGGCATGTGTGTGATACGCCAAGTATGTAGGGTATGGTATGTGTATATGTATGGTGTGGTGTGTGGTTTGTATGCATTGTGGTATGTATGTATAGTCTGACATGTATGTATGTATGTAGAGTCTGTGTGACGTGCTGTGTAGCATATATTGTGGTATGTATGTATAGTGCAGTCAGTCTGTATGGAATGTATGTGGTATGTACACTATATGTGCAGTGTGGTGTGTGGTGTGATGTATGCGGTGTAGTTGGTTTTTATCATGTATGCAGAGCCTTTCTGAAGTGTCCATATTCAAAGATCTCTTGACGGATGTTTCTTCTTCTGCCATTCATCACTGTCTACACGTCAGGGTTAGATCTTTATTCCTCCGCCCCAGCTTGTCCTGTAAGGAGTTCTCAGTGACTGATGCTGAACAAGAGGGGTGCAGCTGGAAGTGGTGACAGCCAGGGGCTGGGCTCTCGTGGGTAGCCACAAAGATTAGGTTGGTTTTCTTAGGGGCAAGGCAAGAATGAAGATCTAACGGGGACTGGAGTCTCCCACTAATTGGCCGTCCTCCCTCACCCCACTACCTTTCCAGCCAGGTAGAGCATGTGGGTGTCCGCATCATAGAATGGGAACAGGAGGCCTGAGAGTCCATCAATCTCTTCCTCCATCATTGGCATGGACAGATCCTCCTGCAGGGAGAGGGTGTGGGTCAGTTCACATTTAGGAAAGCACGCCCCTCCCACTTCCCAGCACAGCCACCAGAGCTACCACCCCTTCTCTGAAGACTCCCCAGGTCGCTGGATTGACAAGTGTTGGAAGAAAGGCTACAAGCATCTCATAGGTGGGCCAGGCATGGTCTGGAAGCCTTTCTGGTCCCAGGATCCATCTTCTGAGGTCTCTGTCTGATCCTTGCTGGTGATGCCATCAGAGGCTGTGCCAGCAGGGACCTGGCTTTCCCAGGAAGTGCCTCCTTTAACCCAAACCCAGATGGCTGCTCCTGCTTCTCACCGTATGGCCTTCTAGCCCACTCTCGCTTCTACCTGTCTGAGCCATGGGCAGCTCTCCTCAGAACACAGTCAGCATGAAACCGGATGGGTCTGAGGAATGGCTTTCTGTCCTCTGTGTTAGCTGAGAACAGAAAATGGGCCTGTCTTCAAGCCACACAAGGGGGTGGGCATTCATTTCGGTCATCACTGCTGAACTCCAGGCCTGGTTGCTAGCCCATTATACCGCTCTGGTGGGGCGAGGGGAGGTGAGTGAGAGGACAGGGAAGAAGACTGCAGAAGGGTGGCCACCACCCTACAAATCCAGGAGACCAGCCAGGCCTGCTGGAGGGTGGCACAGGCATGGAGCTGGGGCAGTGCAGCCAAGCCGAGCTCCTGTTGATTTGTAAAAACGACTCAGTGGCTTGGGGACCCTGAGGTCCCCAGATGTACGCCCATGTCCAAGTGGGTTTGTTAGTATCATCTAAGCTCCACCTGAGGCAGCCCTATCCTGGCCACTCTCCGCACAGAATGGGCCGATGTTAAGACCTCTGGAAGCAGCGCTTCTTGGTCCCTCCTCCACACAGGCCTTGTTCCAGCCCTTTTCTTTTCTAGTGTGTTTTTCCTCCACCTGCATGGAGGCCCCAGGCACACAGACCACAGACCTCACTCTGCTCTTGCCCCATCTGGAAATCAGAGGTCCCAGAAGCTCAGATCTAGGCTGCCTGCCTCTCCTTGCCCTCCTGCTGGCATCCCTGTGGCTGACCTGGTCCCAGAGAGCGATCTGTCTGGTGTTCCACCTGGAGACCCCTGTCGTGAGGAGCCGCTTCATGTTGCCCAGGAACACCACCCGATTCACTCTGTGGTTTTTGCAGTTTGCCTCCTGGTGGGGACAGAGACCATAGGTGAGCCAGGACCCTCAACACGTGGTTCTGGACAGAGTTGAAAGGAATGACAGTACCCCAAGAACCCCCTAGAATCAGGAAACAAGAGCCCTGCCTTACCCAGAGCAGCGGAAATAGGAAAGGCTAGGCTAACGTTTTAATCCACACATTTCCTGGAAAGAATCATTCCCCATCTTCCCGCCTCTGTCTTCAAGTGCTGGGATCCCAGGCATGGACCACACATACAGTTTCAGACAGTGCTGGGATCAAAGCCAGGGCTTTGTGCACAGTAGGCACAAACCTATCAGCCGCTTCTTCTTAACCAAGCACTCCCCATCCCCTGTCCTGCCCATCCATATTTTCCATCCTCCAGAGCTGTAAGGTCGCCATGTGGTAAGAACTCAAGAAAGCATCCTTGGTAATTGCCAAATAGCACTCAGATCTCTTAATCTGAGACTGACCTCACCACCAGGCTCCCCGTGTGGACCCATCTGTGGAGCTGGAGTCATGTGTCATTTGCCCCAGGATCATCCTGTGCAGGTGGCTGGGTGGTGAATTCAAAGTCCCCTCCCTCTTTACCCTTGATGGGACTTGGTTAACCCCTGGGACTCTGGGACTGAAGGTTTACTGCAGGAGGCTGAAGAACCCCATTTAGAGGAGATGTCACTATGACAGGAAAGAGTCTTCTAGTCCTCTGGTTCCTTCCTGCCCAAAACAAGTCAGCATTCCTACAGGCTGAGAATGGCCCTAAGCAAACAGGCTGAGCCGCAGGTGTGGGAGAGGAGTGCAAACGGGGCCTCAGCACAACCCCCTGTCCTCTACAGCCTCTTAACACCCTCTCCCCGTTAACAAAATGCTCCACCTGCAGCACGCGGCCAGAGCGGGGTTCAATCACACGAAGCTTCTTGTCCTTGCACGTGGTGGTGAGCAGGCTGCCATCTGTGTTGAAGGACATGCAGAGGATCACATCTGTGTGGCAGTCAATCATTTTCACTGGCTCGCCTATGTCCAGGTTCCAGATGAGGACCTGTGAAGGCAGACACGCAGGAGGTAAAGTAGCAGCTGCCGTAGCCCTGGGTGCCTGTCCTCCATCCACACCAACAGACCTGGCAGGAGCTGCCCGCACAAGGACCTCTCTGCGGGCTGCAGTTGAATGAAAAGAAGAAAGCCCGCTAAGCGCGAGCATTCCTCTCTGCTTCCTGACAGACGCGGTGTGACCAGCTACCTCATGCTCCTGCCATCATGGAAGAATAAACCCTCCAACTGTGAGCCAAAACAATGTCTTCCTGAAATGGTTTCTTGTTAGGTATTTGGTCACAGCAGACAGAAAAGTAACCAACATATATCCACTGAGCTTCCCCAACAGGTCCCGGTACCAGTCTTGATTTGGTTCCTTTAAGAAACAAAGAGACATCCCAGGACTGGACCCAGATGGCGGCATGATAGGGTTTGGGACTGCAACTTTCTCTGTACCCCTGCAGCTTGGGTTGCTTACTTTTCCTATCAGGATGTATGGCCATCTCTTGGTTAGGAAGTTACCAGGCAAAGGATATGGGCATTCTCTTCTAGTCCACAAAACTCCAGAGAAGATAGGAAAGATGCCTTAAGGCCCCAGGTTCCCCAGGAAAAAAGTGTGCACAGGAGATGCTCAGTCTCTCGCAGAGTGAACGAGCGATTGGATGAATGACTGAGCAAATGGACCACGCCAGTCAACAAGCTTAGGCTATGATCCACTCTCCCTGCCCCCCTGCCACATCCCTCCTCACTGAGCCAGCTCTAGCTGGGCTGTCCCACACCCAGGCCCCACACCTTGTAGTCATAGCCAGCGCTGAAGAGAATGTTGTTGGTCGTGGGATGCCACTCAACCAGCCCCACACGCCGGCTGTGTCCATGGAGCTCCAAGAGCGCCTCAGTCATGTTCCGCTTTAGCCCGCCCTCAGGAATCTCCCAGATCCGCACCTGCAGAAGAGAGTCTGGGCATTGGTTGAATGAGCAGGGGCAGGGAGTGCCACAGAGGGCCCTGTTCCTAGGTGGTACTGAGGGAGGTACCTGCTGGCTTCGAGCGGTAGACAGAGACCTTGAGAGAGGCCATAGTACTAGAGACAGTGAAGAGCATCCCTGGTTGACCTCATCTTTGACCTCGGGTGTTCTCAGACAATAAACCTTGTCTTCACTTTTTTTTTTCCTTTTGGATCTAATGTAGCTCAGGCTGGTCTCACTATGTAGCTCAAAATGACCTGAAACTTCTGATCCTGCTACTACCTCCAGAATACTGAGATTACAGGAACATGCTACCATGCCTACTTTTACCACATCTATTTTATGGGCTGCTGGGGATTGAACTGAGGGTTTCATGCATGTCAGACAAATACTCTAGCAATCGAGTCACATCTCCAGTCCCGGACAGCATGCCGTTCTCCTCCTGCCAAGCTCAGACTGTCACAGCAGCTTTTCAGCAAATACCAAGTTAAAAATCTGCCTTTGTTCCTCCCCACCCCAGCAACCTCCTAAGAAAATCTGCCTCTCCTTCTTATGACTCAGCATCTCTGTGTGTCCCCTACTCTGTCCCTGACCCTGGATGGACATCTGGGCAGAGGGAGGCTCTGGTCTGTGCTAGGAGACAATGGACTCAAGGGCAGAGTATCGGTCTAGAGGTGGGGCCTGAGCCTGGATGATGGAGCTGCTGTTTGCGTCTTGTGGATGCGAAGAAGCTGAAAAGGATGGTCTGTGGAGAGAAGGATGGGCCAAGACTGGTCCAGATGGAGAGCTACGGAGAAGAGCGCACACAGTTCCAGAGAGGGGCACTGAGCTGCAGACAAACCTTGGTTGCTGATACTCACTCCAGTGGACTTCGGTGGCTCTGTCCAAACATGCCTCTCAATTTTTGCTATTATTTTTATATCCCAGCTGCAGTTTCCCCTTCCTCCTCTCCTCCCAGTCCCTTCTCCACACCATCCTCTGTTCCCATCTCCAATCTACTCCTCCTCCATTTCTGTTTAGGAAAGGGTAGGTCTCCCATGAGTATCAACAAAACATGGCATATCAAGTTGCAGTAAGACTAAGCACCTCTCCATGTATTAAGGCTGGACAAGGCAACCCAGTATGAGGATAAATATTTTATTTTAAAAACATTCATTTTAAATTGTCTACCTGTCTGTCTTTCCTCTCTTTCTTTGTGTCTGTGTATGTGTATCTGTGTCAGTGTAAGTACGTGCACTTGACTGCAGTGCTCAGGCAGGCCAAAAGAGGGCGTTGGATCACCTGGAGCTGAGCTTGCAGCACCTGATACGGGTACTAGGAACCAAACTTGGATCCTCTGGAAGAGAAGTAGGCACACTTAATTAACCATTAAGTCATTCCTCCAGTCCCTTGTGATACTCTGTGATCTAGTGGGTTGGTTTGAATGAGAATGTCCCCCATAGGCTCTGTGAACACTCCATCTCCAGCGGTGATGCCATTTGGGGAAGCTTAGGAGGTGTGGCCTTGTTGGGGGACGTGACGTATGTTATTAGAGGAGGGTTTTGAGTGTCTAAAGACTCTTCTTTCAGTTGACTCTTTTCTTCATGCTTGTGGTAAAGGACATGAGCCCTCAGCTTCCTGCTGCTGCCACCATGCCTCCTCACTATGATGGACTCTGGGTCCTCGGGACTCCTAAGCCCAAATAAACTCTTCTCTAAGTTGTCTTTGTTGTGGTGCTTTCTCAGAGCAACAGAAAAGTAACTAATAGACCTAGGAAGGCATGCAGATATTCCCTGTGACATCTCCTAGACAGAACACAGTGACTAACACTAGTGGAACAATGCGATGTCAATATGTCATGTCAACCACTTATTATAACCCTGGAGCCTAGACCATCACAGAAAGCATCTTAAAGGGAACCACAGGCAGATCCCAGTCCCAGGAGCAAGGCTGGAATTGAGGCTCTTGATGGGAACTCCTTTGTCAAGTTTCCTGAGCTCCTTCAGACTGTGGAAACAAGGCCCTCCCCTTAAAGCACCTAGAACTCATCTATCAAGTTGGTAAGAAAGGAAGCTTTCCCAGGGAGGACTTGAGGCCACTGTCCTCAGTTCTGAGGACAAGGTTCCCTATGGCCACCCCTTGGTGGCTCTTCGTAAAGCCCAGTGCCCACCACCACCTGCCAGTGTGCAGGAGCGACTGAAGAGGAACTTGGCGTCATGACCGACTGTCTTCCAACAGGCCTGTGTAAAGACTTTGGAATGGGGACTAGTTTAGAAATAATGCGGACAGTGGAGTCAGGGTGATGACCAGGAAGGAACACATTCCTTTGCTCCCCAAAATGTATTACAAGAAGGCGACTCTGGAGTTGAGAAGACTAATGCTTGGAAGACATGTGTAACACACACACACACACACACACACACACTTTCTTCTTTAGTCCCCAAAGGCTATATTCATACTACATAGTCATCAACTTATTTTTTTCATGTGACTTCAGGTAGTGTTTTTGTACACACAGACATACCATATATATACACTTACATGTATCAGCATATATATCATATACATTTATATGTGTTTGTGTGTGTAATGTGAATACATATGTATATATATGTTCTTTTGTGTATGTTCATGTGTATTGAGGCTGAAAGTTGACCCATGGCCTCTAGCTAGGGTCCAACCCCGCTCACTAGCTGGGTGACACTGGATGAGCCATTAACCCCTCAGAGGTTCTGACTCTTAGTCTAGAAAATAAAGAGAGTCAGGTGCCTTGCAGGGGCTTGTGGGTTCAGAGTCATGTGAACTGATCTGTTAGCGTGGCAGCTGGGCTGTGTCCAGGGAATGTAAGGGAGGTGGGACCCCAGCTCCAGCCCCTGGGAAGGATTTAAGCCTGAGAGAGAGAGAGAGAGAGAGAGAGAGAGAGAGAGAGAGAGAGAAAGAGAGAGAGAGAGAGAGAGAGCGCTACAGGTGGATGCCAGTGATTGTTAAATGTAGGATCCCAAGCAGGGTTTGGGGGACCAGGGAGAATCAATACCCCAATGAGAGGTGTCAAATTTTATCTGATACCTGGCTATTCTCTCCCTGAGCCCAGCTTTCTCACCTATGGGGAGACAGGCGTGGGAAGCTGTGCACACACCTCTACACATTACGCTGAGTTAGTTGATCTCCCAGACTTCTCTGGCACCGCTGAGTGAATGCCTGGGGGAAGGAACCACTCAGCTTGACCCACAGCAAAAAGTTTGCACCAGATACTCTGAAAAGCTCAAGAGGAACTGCTGGACACAGTGGGCTTAAAACCCCCAGAAGGGAACTCTAGTCCCTTAGAATGCATGGAATTTGCTGGAAACAAAGTGTATCTGGGACACAGGAGGAACACTGTGGTTCTGCTGAGAGGGTGTGCTGAGAGCTTACTTCAATAAAACAGGAAATAAGAGTCTGCCAAACAGGATATGGGGAAGGAAGGGGTGGAGGGAAGTGTGGAGAGTGCTTCTCCAGCAAGCCAGCTGTGCCCGACTGTCCCCTTCCAGTCCAGAGCCAGAATCTAGTCACACTCAGTCACATTTAATCCATTAGCTAAGGTGTAGGGGGATGGCTTCCAAGAGCACAGACACACACAGACAAGTGAGTGCAAGATGGTGCACTATGGACAGTAGAGGAAGCCTCAAAACAAGTGTGTGCATGGACGAACAGGGCAGCTAGCTAACAAAGCTCATGGCACAAGCTCCCTGCAAATTCAGGCTCTGACCTCAGCCACGGTGTCTATGGCCGGGTTTCTTAGATCTTCTGAACACCTTTTCCCAGCTAAAGGGTAGCTCTACCTGCTTCTCATCTACATTTCTCATCCACACAATGGCCACGAAAACTGAAGAGAAACTGAATATGTACCCCTCCCCCAGGAAGATGACTAGTGGCTAATTTTATGTCGGCTTGACACAAGCTAGGCTCACTTTGGAAGAGGGCACTGCTGCTGAGAAAACACCTCCATCTGATCAGCCCAGGGTGCATTTTCTTGATTGATGTTTGATGTGAGAGGGCCCGCTGTGGGTGGTACCTCCTCTGGGCTGGTGGGCTTGGGTGCTGTAAGAAGGCAGGCTGAGCAAGCCTTGGAGAATAGCAGCACTTCTCCATAGCATCTGAGTCAGTCCCTGCCTCCACATTCCTGCCCTGAGTTCCTGTCCTGACTGCCGTGGATGATGGACCGTGATGTGGAAGAGTAATAGAAATAAATCCTTTCCTCCTTAAATTTCTTTCGGTAACGGTGTTTTATTACAGCAAGAAAAACCCTAACTAAGCCAAGGACCATGGGTTTTTAATGCATACTTACGTAATGCTTATGTAAAATTAAAAACCATAGACAACTATTCTATGTTTTATTTTTATTTTATGTGCATTGGTGTGTTTGCTTGCACAGATGTCTGTATGAGGGTGTAGACTCCCTGGAACTGGAGTTACAGACAGGTGTGAGCTGCTATGTAGATGCTGAGAGTTGAACCTGGGACCTCTGGAAGAATAGCCAGTGCTCCTAACCCCTGAGTCATCTCTCCAGTCCCCTATAGACAACTTCTCTATAGATCAAACTTTAGATGTGACTCTTTTTTCTTTTCTTTCTTTTATTTTTTAAGCTTTATTTATTTATTAATTATGTATACAATGTTCTGCCTGCATATATGCCTACAGGTCAGAAGAGGGTATCAGATTTCATTAAGGATGGTTGTGAGCCACCATGTGGTTGGTAGGAATTGAACTCAGGACCTTTGGAAGAACAGTCAGTGCTCTTAAATGCTGAGCCATCTCTCCAGCCCTCCTTTTTATTTTTTAAAATAATTACATTATATATATGTATATATATACATATATATACATATACGCGATTGTATCTGTACATCTGTGTCTGTGGATACAGGTGCATGTAGAGGCAGAAGAGAGTGTTGGATCCCTGGAACAGGAATTACAGGCAATTGTGAGCCACCTGACAAGAGTGCAGGGTGCAAGAGCAACAGCACTCTTAGTCACTGGGCCATCTCTCCACTGCTGCTTCTCTCTCTCTTTCTCTCTCTCATTTTGAATCGGTGTTTTGGGACAGGGTCTCATATGGCCCAGGTTTCCCTTGAACTCACCACGTACCTGGAGATGACCTTGAACTCTGTTCTCCTTCTCAATGCTGGGATTATAGATATGATCTGCTATTCCTACCTTTTTATTTTATTGTCAAAACTAAGGCACAATACCCACACCAGCCTATGCCTACAGGGTCAGGATTATCATTACCTCTGTCTTTGGCCTCTGCATCTTTTGTCCCTGCAGTGTCTAGGTCTTGAGAAAAGTAAGCCATGGCCTCCTATAACAATAGCGCCTCTCTCCTGAAGGCCTGCCCGAGGCTGTTCCACAGTTAGCTTTGATTTTTAAAAGTAGGGGTACACTCTCAAATAACTAAAATTATGCACAAGCAAATAAACCAGAAATAAGGTGGTTTACTATCACTGCCAAGTGTCATGGGCTGATGGCATTATGTGCTGTGTTTTTATTTTTAAAGTTGATTTTGTTTCCTGTGTGTCTGTGTACATGTGTGTGTGTGTGCGGTTTTTAGTGGACCCTAAGGATTGGCACTCAGGCCCTCATGCTTGCACAGTTAGGGTTACTGCCCAGTGACACATCTCCTGGTTACCCTCATCTATCTGTCTGTCTGTCTATCCATCCATCCATCCATCCATCCATCCATCCATCCATCCATCCATCCATCTGTCCATCCATCTGTCCATCCATCTGTCCATCCATCCATCTTGTTTTTTGAGACAGAATTTCTCTGTGTAACAGTCGTGGCTGTCCTGAAACTTAGTTTGTAGACCAGGCTGGCCTCAAACTCATAGAGATCTGCCTGCCTCTGCCTCCCAAGTGTTGGGATTAAAGACCATGCTGGGGTTTGTACTTGCTCTTCTTCACAGGAAAGGCAGTACAGCAAGTCTGTCGACATCATAGCTCAGATAGGGCATTAGCTTTCGGTTGTAGACAGCAGATGCAATGGAGGAGCTTGAATAGAAGGTAAAAGAAAGATGCTGAGCTTGGCCCACCAGCAAGAGGGACCTCGCTCACTGTCCCTCTTTTCCCTTGGCAATCTTCTCCCCACTCCTAGAACACAATTTCTCTCTCTCTCTCTCTCTCTCTCTCTCTCTCTCTCTCTCTCTCCCTCCCTCCCTCCCTCCCTCCCTCCCTCCCTCCCTCCCTCTCATACTCTACCATCTCCCTCTGAGTAGGGGGCTACCCTGTGAAGGTCTGGGAGCTTGAGCCTTAGAAAGAAAGCTGCTCTTCCCTGCCTGCCAGCCAGCTGCCCTCCCTAGCTGCAGCAGAAGCTATAAAAAGTACAGCCCTTCAACAATAGGTGACATCACCCAGCAGGCTGGTGAAAAAAAAAACTGGATTCTCTGCCAGATGCCAGGCAGAGTTATGGTCCCTTCCCTCCCCCAGGATGAGGCCTCTGGGGAAGAAGCTTGGGTAGGCTCTCTGAATCCTGCAGGGATGGAGGCGGATAGACTACAAAAGACTCTCAAGCCTTGGAGGAGGGGAACTGATCCCTAGGGACACAGCAATCTTGTCTGTGCTGAAGATGTCCCTGGGGCAAGGGATGGGGAGGAGCTGCTGGAGTCTCCCTGTCTCCCTTCAGCATCCTCTGAATGTTTTGGGACCAGAGAACAATGGGCTGAGTGAGGGATGGGCGCATACTTCCAGGGCAAAGGGCCAGCCAGACCGCAGCAAAGGCTTCTTTCTGGGGTGGGGCTACTGTGCCTGGATACCTGTGTTCCTCCCAGACCCACCTCTGCAGTATGATGCACAGTAAGATGCCCTTCAGGCTGGAATGGGTTGTCGGAGGAAGTCCAGGAGATCTGAGAGCGGGAAGGCCTGCCAGAGACTCCTCAACTTCTGGTTTCAGGCCCAAGGAGAGAGGGTTCTCTCTCATGAGTGTTCAACGCCCAGTGCAGGCCACAGAGAGAGGACATAAAGACGGCGTGTGCCATGGCTCCAGACTGTCAGCCTGGCATGGTTCTGAGCTCAGTTTCTCTCCTGTGGAAACAGAGCCTTGGCGAGGTAGCAGGGCAGGAGTCTGGGGAGCGGCTCGAGCTCAGACTCCCCATGTAACCTTGGCTTCAGAGTTCAGTTCTCCAGGAGCAGGTGAGCTTCACCCTAGGGTCCGTGGCTCCAAGGCTAAGGTCCTAAGCACTGGACAGGTGTGGGTAGAAACCTGAGGGCTAAGGTGGGGCTCTGAGCCTGGCTTCTGGAGCAGCTGGCCTGGCAGCTGCCAAAAGCTTAGCTCCTCCCTGATATCAGCCTTAATCTCCTGTCTAGATCAGCAGCCTGCGGTGTGTGTGATGGGGGGGGCACAGGGGCTCTTCCCACTCTCTGCAGTGCCTAGCTTGCCTTTTCCCTCCTCTCCTTCTACCTTAGGGCGTCTCTCTCTCTCTCTCTCTCTCTCTCTCTTTCTCTGTGTGTCTGTCTGTCTGTCTGTCTCCCTGTCCCTTCTCCCTGCTCATCCATGCTGTGTGCAACCTCCATCCAGATGGCTGGAGTCTCATGTCCTCCAAAAACATGGCTGTGGCCCCTTCAGGTTCCTGCCCCCACCTGTGGATCCCAGAGGATGCTCAGATGGCTTGGGAAGCTCAGGTGTCTCAGCTTCTCACCCTGCCTTCATGCCTTGTCTATCCTAATCCTCACTCTGCAGCCTTCTCTCCTGCTCACTCCCCTAGTGACATCACCCACAGTTCCAGCCATGCCAGAGGACTCCTTTTTCTTAGACATATGTGTTCTTCCTCCAGGCTTTGGCCTGGGCCAGGGCTCTTCCTGGGGTTACTTTAACCCTTTCTCCTCAGGTCAAAGTGTAATCATACTGGCAGGAATGAAGATACCCTAAAGAAACTTGTACCCTCCTCTTTCTTTTTAGATTGTTGAGACAATGGCCCCCAATAAATTGGAATTCCCACAGGAATCTCATGCTGGGAGAGACAAAAGACTGAATCTTGCTACCAGCCAGAGGCAAAGCTTATCACAAGGAAAGAGATTTCATAGTCTGAAAAGTTTATTGGTCATCTTGAAGAGACTGGAGCCCATCACTGATGGGTCAGTGACTGGCAAGACCGTACCCCACCAGGAGTGCCTACTGAATAAATAATTCACCAAATAAATCTCAGTTCTCTGTGTTTCATTCACTATTACTTTGTTGAATTGGCCTATTGTGGACGGGTGGCCCAGGCTCTGGCCCTAACAAACAAATCCTGAGTCTTCCAGGTCCAGCGTTCCCAAGTCCTCTCTTTTTGTATCTGGGTCATCATGAGTCCCTCTCTCTTCTTTGTGCCCGCAATCTGTGTGACTCCAGAGTAGCTCCGACTCATCTGCACTGTGTCTTCTATCTAGCTGGTGGGCCCTGCCTCCTTGCTGGGGCTGTTTGCAGAGCAGGACCGAGACGGTAGGCGTCTGTGAGGTGCCAGGCACAGGACTAGGCATGGGTTTCCTCACACCCCTTCACCGATGCTGACAAGAGTACTGTGATTATTGCCTCTGACTTGAGCAAGCCAGGGCCCAGAGAGGTGAAGCCATATGCCCTTAGGCACCCTGCTAAGCAGTGGCCCTGAGGTCTCCTCCCAAGGCCACCAGATTCTGCTGTTGAGTTCTCTTTGGACCTCAGGAGCCCATCAATCCCAGTTTGTCAATTAGTGGGTACCAAGTGTTTGGTCCCCAGCTCAGGGATGAGCCCTGAGATGATCTGGCCACACATCGTGGATGTCTTATGCATTGGCTGCATTCAAGATGAAGATACAGCAGACGGAAGAGAAGGCTGAGCTAGCAGCATCCATCCATCTATCTATCTATCTATCTATCTATCTATCTATCTATCTATCTATCTATCCATCCATCTACCTATCTATCATCCAGCCATATACCCATCCATTCTACCATCTCTGCCAGTTCATGCACCCAGATTCCAACCATCCATCCATGTGTGTATCCTATGCACATCCATCCATGCATACATCTATGTACAAGTTCTTCCACTGGTACATTTAACTGTTCATTCAATCCACGGCAGGTATTTTTTTTTTTAGATATGAGGTCCTGTGTTAGACACCAGGGATGCAGAGCCAAATAGGTCATATTCTCTTCCCTCGGGAGTTCACAGTCCAGCCTGGGAAGACAGGGACACAGCTCTGAAGCTGTTTCCAGTTTCAGTACCCTGGGCCCATGGCCTGTCCTCAGACTATGCCAGTGCACAGCCAGGTAGTCCCAGCGACCTGGCTGAAAAGTAGAGCCACCTTCACTTGGGAACAAAGGGACCCCGTACCAGCTTGGCTAACACTTTGAATCCTTTTCTGTTCCACTGCCCCTCTGAGACAGCCCACACCTGAGACGGAGAGGGTACAAAGCTGTGTTGATGCCAGCGTCCCTGGATTTCTCAGCCCCCTTCCCACCTCCATCTCCAGGGACCGAACTCATGCTTGCACAACAAGCACTTGAGCACGTGGAGCAGTGTCTCCAGCTCCTCCTCTTCCCTCCCATTGGTGTGGCCACCTGCTCTCCACCCATCCCTCTCCTCCTCTTCCACCCATCCCTCTCCTCCT
>JABTXL010021222.1:2100236-2113762 GCA_025134845.1 Neodon shergylaensis | reverse complement strand
CTCCTCCTCTCTCCACCCATCCCTCTCCTCCTCTCCCCACCCATCCCATCTCAAGGGGTAGGTTGTAGAAAGCTGGAATTCTACGCCCTTAGGATGATCCTCGCCAGCACTGTCCTTGAAGCCACAGCTCCAGAGGACAGACTGTGGGACGTTTACCGTATGAGCCTGCAAAGCCCAGGAGCCCTCTTCCCTTTGCCTCACCCCTCCTTTCTCTGCACTTCCCTCTCCCTCCTGCCCTGCATCATAGAGCACAGGGAGAGGCTGAATCGCACCTCATTTTGGGTTCTAATTCTCACCTACAAAGCAGCACTTCCACGCGCAGTCAGCCACTGAAGCACGGGTGTGCCCAGCAAAGATCCTCTCCCTTGGCCCCTCCCTGACCCCTGTCTTCCCATTCCCGGGACTGGCTGAAGGAGGGACAAGGCTGAGAGGAGAAAGAGGGTAATGTATGGACAGAGGTTCTGGGGCAGGGGAGCTCGAGGTCATTCCTGGGGACCGTCCATTGCTCAGCTCACCGAAGTGTCCTCGGAGCAGGAGGCGATGATGTTGTCAATGAAGGGGTTCCATTTAATGTCCAGCACATTGCCTTGATGCCCGCACACCTTGGGGTAGTTTGGCTCGATTCTGCCTGTCTGCAAGGGAGAGAGAAAAAACCATCAGTTTTGTGCCCCTATTCAAAGTGGCTCAGAAAGGAAAGATCTTTGCCAGGACTCTGGGGTGGACTCCTCTCCTGGGGTGGACTCCTCTGTTGGGGTGGGCCCCTTACTGGGGTGGGTTCCTTGCTGGGGTGGGCTCCCTTACTGAGGTGGGTTCCCTTACTGAGGTGGGTTCCCTTACTGAGGTGGGTTCCCTTACTGAGGTGGGCTCCCTTACTGAGGTGGGTTCCCTTACTGGGGTGGGCTCCCTTACTGAGGTGGGTTCCTCTGCTGGGGGTGGCCCCCTTACTGGGGTGGGCTCCTCTGTTGGGGTGGCTCCCTTACTGGGGTGGGCTCCTATACTGGGGTGGGCCCTTCTGCTGGGGTGGCCCCCTACTGGGGTGAGTTCCTTCACTGGGGAGGCTTCTCAGCTCCTTTACTCCCGGTGTCCTGATGGAAAGCCATCGGCTGTTTTGACCTCTGTGACCCAGCCAGCTGCTGGTTTCTCGCAGCAGGCTAGAGCCACAGCCAGGGCCTTGAACATTCCTAGGCTCTGATAAAGGTGACAAGGCTATTTCCCAAAATAGGGAGGTAAGAAACCCTGCCTCCTCCATTCCAGAGCCCAAATTCCTTAAACCCTCACATAAACTCCACCCAGCCCCTTCACTGCAGTGTGGGGGGTACTTCAAGGCCAGCTACAGCCCTCAGGAAGTCAACCTGAACCCTGCCATTTGCAGTGTTTCTTTTCATAGAATCTTGGGTGTCTGGGGGACATCTTGAGGATGCTCTCTTGTGAGAATTATGCTATTTTTTCAGAGTATGTATTGCGTGCGTGTGTGTGTGTACGGGTGTCTCTCAGTGTGTGTGTGTGTGTGTGTGTAGGCTGGAGGTCAGAGGCCAACCTCTGGGGTTCCTCAGAAGCCATCCACTTGATTTTTAGAGACAGGGTCTCTCACTGTGACATGGAGCTTACAAATGAACTAGACTGGCCGGATCCTGTGCTATCATTTTCCCCAATCACTAGGGTTGTAAGCATGTGCTATTGGGTCCCCATCTTTGATGTGGGCTCTGGGGATTAAACTCAGATTCCCATGCTCGCACAGGGAACACTTTTCACCGAACTGAGCCATCTCAGTAGCCCCATTAATGTCATCTTTTGTTTTACATGGATGTCTGTGTACCACATGTGAACCCCCTGAGGCCAGAAGAGTGAGCCAGATCCCCCATAACTAGGTTTAGAGACAGCTGTGAACCACCATATAGGTTCTGGGAGTCAAACCCGAGTCTTTGGAAGAGCAGCCAGTGCTCTTAACCACTGAGCCATCCCTCCAACGACATTTCTTATTTTATTGAGGCAAGTTCTCGCTCTTAACTTGACAGAACTCAGTCTGTAGTTCCAGCTGGCCAGAATTCCTGGCTCTCCTTCTAACAGCCTTTCAAGGGCTGGGATTACAGGCATGCACCACCATATCCAGCTTGTTAGGTGGGGTTGGGACCCCAGTGCTTTATGCAATTCAGGCAAACGCTCTACCAACCAATCCACACCCGCAGCCCTAGACTATATTTTTTTGTGTGACAAGACTTAAGCGGAGGCTGAGCCCTCTGTGACTCCAGGGTCTACTAAGGCGTTGTCTTTAACTCTAGCAGCAAACCTCTGAATTAGAGGTGAAGAAATGAAGGCCCAGAAAGGCTAATTAAGGCCCCCAGATCAAGCAGCTGAAACTGAGGCTGGGATTTCCAAACAGTATGATCCCTCAGGGCATGCCCTTTGAACCCCGTCGCTCTTAGCCAGTGCCCCCTCCCCGCGCCCCTCAGCGTGGCAGCCAGTCTTGCTAGCGCCCCACTCTCTCCCACAGCCACGCCTTTGTCTCATCTCACAGCTGCACTTGAGTGTCTGCTGAGCAAAGCTGTCTGCAGCAAGCTGCTGGCACCCAGCCCAGTCCAGGCCACTCTGAGAGGCACCAGGGCCGGCACTCAGTCAATAGCTGGCCATCAGGAGCACTGATCTAGGAGCCCATGGGGATGCGCTGGCAGTGGAGAAGCAGGTCTGCCATGTTCCCGGACCCTGCGAGAAGAGACAGACGGGAGCCGTGCTCTAGGAATGGAACGACTTTGCTTATTTTTAAAATATTTGTGTGTGTGTGTGTGTGTGTGTGTGTGTGTGTGTTTGGGTGTGCACCCCAGAAGGCGTGTGAAGGTCAGAGGACAGCTATGTGGATTTTTACCTTTACATGAATTCTGGGGCTAGATCTCAGGCCGTCAGACTTGTGCTGTGTGCAAGCACCTTTACCTGAGACATTTTTTCCGTTTTGTAAGACTTATTTGTCTTAAAGCCCAGGCTGGTTTTGAACTCGATACCCATGGCTAACCTTGGACTTCTGTTCCTTGTGCTTCCAGCTCCTGAGTGCCAGGATTGCAGGTGTGCACCACCACTTGCGGATTTCTGCCGTGCTGGAGACAGAACCAGAACCTAGGGCTTTGTGCCAGGACTAGGCAAACGCCCTACCAACTGAACCACATCCTCAGTCCCAAAGACTCTTTGGGCAGATGTAATAGACGCGAAAAGCCTCGTGAACAGAGTGAAACAGTTAAGATGTGATGAATTTTTAATACTCTGTGCTTTGGCTTTTATTATAATTTACTTAATTGTAAGTTAATGTAATTTAATTTTTAATAAAGGCCATACTTAACAATCAGCTTTAAAAAATTTCTAGAAACTTAGCCGTAGGCTCTGGCAAGATGACAGACACTGACACAACACAACGCTCCTCCTCCTACTAAGACTTCTGCATGGTTGCTACATTGACATAAAGATAAAATAACAAGTCAAATGCCTTGCCAGACATTCCAAAATTACATACATATACATATAGATACACATCTATATACATATATATGATACTATGTATATCAGCGACAGGAGGATCTGAATTTAAGGCTAGACTGGGCTAGACAGACTGCCTCATAAATAAATAAATGAATACACAAACAAATAAATAAAGTAGCTAATCCATTCCCCTTAGGGGCTGTGAATAAAGTAGACCCTCATCTGTCTGTCTCCAAGCCTGGCTGCAAGATGCTATCTGATCCCGGCTTCCAATACTTAATGCCAACCCCCACTAACACTCACTCTGACACTAGTGTGGAAGTGTGGAGAGATACTATTAATATATATTAGTATAATCAAATCTGGGGCTAGAGAGATAGCTTAGCTGGTACAGTGCTTGCAGACCTGAGGACCTGAGCCTGCATCTGTGGCACCGGGTAAAAGCCGGCTACAGTGGCATTCATCTATAAACTTGGGGTACAGAGACAGGCAGATCCCTGGGGTTTGCCGGACAGCTAGTCCTCTTGAACTGGCAAGCTCCAGGTTCAGTGAGGGATCTCCTCTCAAAAACTCAAGGTGAAGAAGGGCTGAAGAAGCCATTTGATACTGACCTCTGGCTTATACACACACAACACGCACACACAACACACACACACAACAACGACACAGACACACAAACACAGACACGTGCACACACAGACTCACAGACAAACACACACACCACACAGACACATATACACACACACACAGACACATAGACAGACAGACACACACACAGACATACACACACACTCAAAGGAGAGAGTGACTAGCCCAGTCTCTGTAGGGTCTGTGAACAGAGCGCCCTCTCACCTGTCAGTCTTCAAAGCAGTGCCTAGATGCTGTCCAGTGCTGCTGTCTCATACTTAATACACGCTTCCCACCAATATTGCTGCTGACTCTAACACAGACTGCTGTTATTAATATATCTTACCAAACACTATCAGATTCAAACCTCATGACAGTTTGATTTTACAGTCGAGAAAACAAGTTTGGATTCCTTCGGAGTGTGCTCAGGGCCTTCTAGTGTGACACATCGGAATTACTTGCAGGCTTGTACTGCTTGTACTGGCAGGCCTGTGGGCTGCCAGTATCCCAGAAGAGCTATGAATGGGTCCTAACGTATTTGTAGATACAATGTTATATTGTAGTGTCAAAAGGTTGGACAGCCTTGATAGACGGTCAGTGCTGTTCCTATGGTAGGCTCCTTGGGGGTTGGAGTGTAAGATGCCATCTGGTCCCTGAGCCTCTGAGGGCTTTAACTTCCACAGAATCAGGCAGGGACTTAGCGTAGGATGGATGGGAGGGGATCATGGGAAGGAAGGAATATAGATGAGGATTAAGTTACATGGGAATCCATTCTACCTGTCAATATTCCAAGATTGGGCAGTGGCTTTTCTGGAGACCCCTGGGCAATATCATTCCAATACTTTTATTTTGCTAAATTTTTAAAGTACATTCATCTATCTATCTATCTATCTATCTATCTATCTATCTATCTATCTATCTATCTATCTATTTAGTGTGTGAGGAAGGGCACACATATGCACACACGTACATGTACGAGAGTAAGCACGTTGTGGTGTCCATGTGGAGGCAATGGGAAAACGTTCGGGAGCCAGTTCTCTCTTTCCATTACATCGGTCCTGGATCAAACTGAGGACCCCAGGCCTGGTGGCAAGTGCCTCTTCCCACTGACCCAGCCATCCCACTGGTTCTATAGTTTATTTTTCAGACCGCATCTCATGCAACCTAAAATGTCAGCCTCTAACTCATTTTGTAGCCAACACTGAACTTATCTTCCTGCCTCCAAATCCTGAGTTATGGGGCTCCAGGCACGAGCCACTACGCCCAGTTTCTGTGGTACTAGGGCTGGAGACGGGCTTTGTGTTTGTAGGATAACACTGAACCACAGTGTCCCAAACTCTCTGCCGCACTTTTAACAGGCTCGTGGCCTTTGGGTAATGGGTCCACATTGAGAATTTACTCCAGGGGAGCACACACAGACATCCTGGCTGAGTTAGTTCTCCCCTGCAGAAGCCCTGCAGAGAGGAGTCGAAGCATGTCAGTTTAACAGCACTGTATCTGAGGAACGCTTATCAACACAAATAGCTGAAGATCTAATATTTAGTAAATTAGAATTGTGTTCTACACACGAAATGATCATCATTACTAGAAACCACACAATCTGTAAGAAAACATACATTCATCGTGAGTATTCCTAACTAGTTGAATATTAGTAACGACTTCTGATTCTTTTATAATTGTGCTGGCTAGGTGTTTTTTTTTTTTTCAACTTGATACAAGCCAGAGTCATCTGAGAGGAGGGAGCCTCAACTGAGAAAATGCCTCCATAAGATGGGGCTGTAGGCAAGCCTGTAGGGCATTTTCTTAATTAGCGACTGATGTTGGTGACGCTACCCGAGTCTGGTGGTTCTATAAGGAAACAGCCCAGTAAGCCATAGGAAGCAAGCCAGTAAGCAGCACCCCTCTGTGGCTTCTGCACGCATCAGCTCCTGCCTCCAGTTCCTGCCCTGCTTGAGTTCCTGCCCGCACTGCTTTTGATGATGGACTGTTATATGGGACTGTGAGCGAAATAAACGCTTTTCTCCCCAAGTTGGTTTTGGTCATGGTGCTTCACAACAGCAATAATAACCCCAAATAAGACAATAACAAACATTTAATTTTAAAATTCTTTAAAAAGATTTATTTTTAAGCCGGGTGGTGGCAGTGCATGACTTTAATCCCAGTACTTGGGAGACAGAGGTAGGCAGATCTCTGTGAGTTCAAGGCCAGCTTGGTCTACAGATCGAGTTCCAAGACAGCCAGGGATACACAGAGAAACCCTGTCTCAAAAAACAAAACAATTATTTTTATTTATGTGCCTCTGGCTGTCCGTGTGTCTACCACATGTGTGTGCTCACTTGCAAAGGCCAGAAGAGGGTCTTGGATCCTCTGGAGCAGAAGTAATAGATTGTGAGCCACCTAGCTGGGCTCTGGGAGCCGAACTGGGTGGATCCTCGGGAAGAGAAGTTATCTCTTTTAGCCACTGAGCCATTTTTCTAGCCTCTACCTTAAAATTAAAATCTTCAAAGTAGCCGGGCCGTGGTGGCGCACGCCTTTAATCCCAGCACTTGGGAGGCAGAGGCAGGCGGATCTCTGTGAGTTCGAGACCAGCCTGGTCTACAGAGCTAGTTCCAGGGCAGGCTCCAAAACCACAGAGAAACCCTGTCTCGAAAAACAACAACAACAAAAAATCTTCAAAGTAAAAATATTGTTTTCCATTTTGGTGAAAGATATGGGTATGTTAGGCAAATGCTATCTTGTTGAGATGAGGTACACCCTTGACTCTAATATTTAACATTTAAATTTAAGTGATAAAGATAGATTTTTTTTTCAAATTTAAAACATTTTTTATGTGGTGTCGGAGATTGAATTCAGGATCTGGTGTATGCCAAGCAAGCTAAAGCACATCCCTAGCTCCATGGATATTGTACTAAAAAATAAACAGCTAGGGCTGAAAGGTAGCTCAGAGGCTCTTCCAGAGGACACTTGTTTGGTTTCCAGCACCCACATGGCAGCTCACAACAACCTGTAGCTCTGGTTCCAGTGAATCAGATGCTTGCTTGCTTCCTTTCTTTCTTAATTAATTTGTGTGGGGGGACTACATATGTCTCATGGCTCACATGTAGAGGTCACAGGTCAACTTGTGGGAGAAGTCAGTTGTCTCCTTCTACCATATGGGGCCTGGAGATGGAACTTAGGTCATGAGGCTTGGTGGTAGGTGCTGTTACCTGCTGAACCATTTCGCCAGACCCCTGGTTTAACCATCATCATCATATTATTATTATTATTAGTAGTAGTAGTAGTAGTATATAATGTGAATGTGTGGTGGTCAGAGGACCCCTCTGGAGCCAGTTCTCTCCTTCCACTGTTCCGTGGACCCCGGGGATTGAACTCAGGTCAAGGCCGTCAGGCTTGCACAGCAGGTGCTTGCTTTTAATGGCTGAGCCACCTTGCCAGCCCCACAGCTATGGATGAGAACGGAACTCTAGAAAGCGTTGGCCCAGGTAAGGCAGATGAGAGGCAGGAGTGCAGCTTGCACCTGGCTGTTAGCTCATAGGCACCTCTGCTGCTCTGGCTGGAGGTGTGGCATCAGCGAAAGGTACCGAACAGATGAACAAACGTCAGTGGAACTTCCACCCTCCTCCCTTCTCACCTTGTGTCCCCCCCCACCCCTTGTGCTTCTGAACCCTTTCGACACTTTAGAATCACCGGGAAGTTTCCCAAATCCTCACACCCCAGCTCCAGAGCTTAGCATGTGCTATCCCTATGTCTAAGAGGGAGGCTGGGCTTCCGTGTGTCTTTTCGAAGATTTCCGTTATTGCCATGGGTGGCCATGTTTGGGAACCACTACTGTGATGCCCTGTGTTCTCTTGGGAGCCCGAATTCCTCACACAGGAATGCATCTGAGACTTTCCTACAGATAGATGGGCCGATGCTGCAGGCAGCATTCTCCATGGGGGAGGAGTGGGGTGGGGAATTAGGTAGGAGGTGGTGGCATGCAACCCGAAAGCATAATGGAACATCAGCATACCTGAAACTCAATACCACACAAGGACAGACCAAACCCACATTGGTGATGGGCCACACAAGGAAGGACTATACCCTGTGAGTCCTAAGGCTCATTTTGAGTGACATCTGTAGGCACTGCTTTTCCCAAGGCCTTGGATGGACTGTTCGTATTCTTCCTTCTCCTCTGGAGGGAAGCTAGTATTAGTGAGGCTATTATCACCTAGGGGCCGCCATCCATTTCCCTAAAGCCTGCAGGAAAGGTCAGGTGCCCTGTGCCTTAGACCCTGCATTCTTTGGCATCTTTGCCCCAATTTGAGTTCCTACATCCTCCACACACCTCATCTTTATGAATTTCATCTAGACAAGGTGATTTGAGAGGTGAGGACACTCGTCCCTAGCGCACCTGACAGTGACAGAGCGGGGACGAGTTTGTACAGATTGAGAGCAGTAAGCAATACTGTGGAGTGGGAAAGCACGCCATGTTCCCTCACACTGGATCCTTCATCCAAGAAGCCGGTTACAGGTCCTCCCCAGTTGGCCCAGCATTAGCTCCCGAGGACATAGCCTCTTCTCCTGGCTCCAGAGAGGAGAGGTACTGGGGACCCCTCTGTCCTTGGTTCTGGGAAGTGACTGCTCATAGTCCTCAGAGTGGACATGCGCGGGTCCCCGAGACTGGAAGGTGCTGAGTAGCAGTGTGTATATGAGTGTGTGGGGGGAGGAGGCTGGCTCTCAGGGCTGGGGATTCCTGCCTCTGCAAGTCTCAGAGCCCGTGCTTGTCTTCGCTGTGTGCTGGTTACCGGCCCTTTTCATGAACCCTGTGCTAAAACCCAATGACATAGGAACTCCCTTCACTACCGAGCCTGGCAGACCTGTGGAGAAAAGGAAAGCATGCTTTTGGGGACAACCTGGCAGAGGGGGTCTGAGTCCCTTCCCCTGGCTGTTCTCTGCCTCTCAGGTGAGGAAGGCCAAGAGCCAGAGTGTGCTACAGGGGACTGTGTTGCTGAGAGAAGGGTTTGTGTAGAGGGCGGGGAGCAGGGAGACTGAAGACAGCAAGATCTAAAAAGGGAGGCAGGGGGAATACCCAAGCTGCAGGAGGCCCTATACCTGCAGAAGTCTGGATCTGCTTTGAAGAGATGAAAATATTGAGAAAGACCAGAGCAGAGCTCAGACGGCTCAGGGACTTCGGCCCTGCGAAGCAGTCTGGGCTTTACAAGCAGTGGGTGCCATGGGTCATCCTTTGCAGGAGGAATGCCCTGGTGGAGGGCCCAGAAGCATTCCATGTTACCAGTGTTCTTGGAGAGCCCAGGGGTCTAAGGGAGGGCAGAGGGCATTAACCCCATGAACAGGCCTTGCCTGACATCAACACCTTCACATCTTGTGCCGTTGAGGTTCCCTCTCCATCCCTTCAGCTAGTCATTTCCAAGACGTTCTTCTCCAGGAGTAGGCAGACTGGCAGTTAAGGTCTGCAATAGCCAGCCTACCTGGAAGCCCCTCTACACACCTGGCGGAGCTGAGCTAATCTCCAGGAAGGGTCCTCTGTACCGTGTTCTCTGGCAGGATACGTGGGCAGCTGAGGCGTGTGGGCACACCTCTCAGTTAACAGATGAGAGAAACCAGAGGCTCAGAGCCAACAAAGCACCTTATTCAAGGTTATACAACACCACAGAGCGGGCCGCACTGTTACCAGACCCCGCCTGGGACTTGCTCTCAGGGGAATAAGCTGTCTATGAAGAGCCTCGTGCCCTGAGCTGATGAAACCACACTCTTCTGGCATCCAACGCCTTATGTGTGATGGGGGTGGGAAGCCAGGAGAGGAAGGCAAGACGCCAGCATTCTAACCCCAGCACCAAGTCTCTACCATGGAGTGGACTGTGGCACACAGAACACTGTAGCTGTTGGAAATATTTAAGAAGTAGCTGCAAACATCTGGAAGCTCGTAGGCCTGGTGTGGCGAAGCCTTTGTATTGCTTGAGCTGCAGTGAGGAGAAAGGTACTTTCTGGTTTAGGTAAGAGACAGAGAAGGATACCAGGCTCCAGCCCTGGGCTGTCATCACCAGCCGTAGACCTGTGCTTCACAGGAGGGCATGGAAGCTGGAGACGGGGCCCAGACCACCGTGGTGTGAGCTCAGCGACTTCTTGATTCTTGCCCTGAACAGACTGTCATCTGGGAAGAGGGAAGGAACCTCAACTGAGAAAAACGCCTTCTCCAGACTGGCCTATGGGGGCATTTTCTTAATTAGTGATCGATCTGGGAGGGCCCAGAACTGCGGGTGGCGCCACTCTTGGGCAGGTGGTTCTGGGTGAATAAGAATGCAAGCTGTGTAAGCTGGGGAAGCAGGCCAATAAGCAGCATTCCTCCATGGCCTCTGCTTCAGTTCCTGCCCTGCCTTCCTTCAGTGACCTGACCTGAGGGTTGTAAGATGAAATAACCCTTTCCTTTCCAAGCTGCTCTTGGTCATGGTGGTTCTATCACACCAATAGAAACTCGAAAAGAGGCACAGGCCTTAGTCATCCTGGCTTTTGCCTGGACACCATGCCTGCTCCAGAGGAAGCCTTCCTGGGGGAGAGGCCTAGACAGAGATGCTGCACAGATGGCCCCAGACAGGGCCACACTCTAGATCAGTCTTAGGTGAGGGCTGGTATCCATGGTACAGAGGTATGTCAGAGCACATCTTAGAGGGCCTACCAGGCCTGTGTTATTGCCTGTCTAGAGATCTCTTCTTCCACAGCTCATCAGAGCCAGGAAAAGTAGAGAAGAGGCATTGGTGGCCAGAAGCCCTTCTTGTCACCCCCATCAGCTCTTCTAGTGTAGTTGTTGGGTAGCCCCCTTGACACTCAGGGGCATTACCAAGCCACGGTCACAGTTTGGACAACAGCAGCAGGTGACAAGGACCCTTCATCTCACTCAGTGGCTCCATGGCTGTTATCACTGCTTGAATTTTTGCCTTTTTGGTCTCAGAATGAAAAGTGAAAGTTTAGAGAAAGGGCAGTTAGACTGGGTGAAATTGCCACCCTGGTCCTCCTGCCTCCCTGGCAGGCATTCCTAGTCATTCATAGAGTCCTGTCCAAACCTAATATTCAGAGAGTCATGGGCAGAAGACCTAAGTGGGTGTATGAGATGGAGTTTCAGTCAGCCTGACGACATGGGGTCCAGAGAGCTCTGATGGCTGTTAGCTTCTGAGCCATCACTAAGTCCCACAGAGGCCTATTCCTCCCCAGAGACTTGATGAGTTAATCCCCACCAAGGCTGAACATCAGCCTTTTCTTCCTTCCTTCCTTTCTTCCTTCCTTCCTGGGCCACCCCATCCTCAAGAGAACTTTAGTTGACATATGTGTGTGCATGCATATAAATATTTTATTTATAGGCATATAATATATACATATATAAATATTTAGTGAGCATAGGGTGCACATGTAGACATTAAAAGACAACTTTCAGGAGTCGATTTTTTTCCTTCCATCAAGTTTGTTTCAGGGCTCGAACTCAGGTCTTCAGACTTGGCAGCAAGCTCTCACTCACCCTCTTCAGCACTCCCACTGGCTTCTAAACTAGTCTGCACGGACCCTATGTGGGTCCTGCTGTAATTATGACTTTCCCCATGCACTGTACCCAGCAACATCTGTGGACTACATGGCCACCTTTATGACACGTGGGAAGTCAGGAATCCCCCACTTCCTGATTTAGGGGATACTTTCATTCTTCAGCCATGTTAACTCCAGCCCCAAGCGCTGGTGGCCACCTTGGGGGGTTCTATACAGGTGCGCACCATCACACCCAGTGTTTATGTGGTGCTGGGCATTGATCCCAGGGCTCTGTGCTTGCAAAGCAGTTTTTCTATCGGCTGAGCTATGTCTCTATCTCCCAAACAAGTTTTGGCTCTCCAGGCAAATCCCTGGAGCTCTGGAATCTGGCCTCTGCAGCTTTCCTGGTGCCCCAGGGCCTCTGCTTTTGCTGAGGCCTGAGCTGCCGCTGCACTGTCTGAAGAAAGGCTGGGTGCTGGGTGACTTCTGAGGTTGTCATTCTCAGCTATGATCTCTGTTCAGGCTCACAGGGTTCAGGGCACCTGGGAGTAAGCGGAGCTGTGCCTTCAGAAAAGGTAAGGAAGGTAAGATATGCAATACAGTCCAGGGAGAGAGGATGTGATGACAGACAGAAGTCCTGCCGAGTCACGGCCCTGCCGATACAGATATATAAAGCATCCTGGGCCACCTCCATGCCTACTGACTGTAGGTCTCAGGGCAGGAGCAATTGAAACCCATCTCCAGGGTTCCTCTGTATCGACCTACTCAGAGCCAGCCGCAGGCACTGGGGTGATAGATTCCAGCCCTGTCACTGATGGGTGGAGTATAGCCAGTAACAGCAGAGTCAGCTAGAAGTGGGCAGACGGGAGGCAGCCGCACTGCAAGGCTCCTGGATGATGGCTATCCCAGCTACTGGAGCTAGCCCTTACCCTCCTACCTCAGAACTGCCTTTAGTCCGTATCCTGGGGACTGCAGGCGAAGGTGGAAAGGGAGCAGAGGAGGAGGAGGGAGGGGGTGGGAGGGGGAGCACTGGTTCAGCTCTAGCTTTGCTCCCCATACTAGATGCTGAGATTAGCAGCTGTGCTCAGCCTGTAAGTCTGGACGACCCTCGGCATGCTCACACACGTATGCACCAAGCAAATTGGACCAGAGCGAGCCTCCAATTAAAGCTGAGCCAATCATATCTCTTGATCTCTTGTCTCCTACTCTCTCACCCATACACACGCTGACTGGATCAGGATGAATATTTAATTTAAACGGAGCCAATCAGGTTCCCTTCACCCTATTCAAAGTTTTAATCCCTCCCACACCCTTGTGCTTGTCCCTAATTATTTCTCCTCCTAGCCTTATTTCTCTTCTCTTGGGCTCTGTGAGTGCCTTACTTTATTATATGTCCCCCTCCCCCGCAACCCTTTCAAATGTAGGCCCCAGAAAGGCTGAACTTTTTCTTCCCTTCCCTTCCCTTTCTTTCTTTCTTTCTTTCTTTCTTTCTTTCTTTCTTTCTTTCTTTCTTTCTTTCTCTCTCTCTCTCTCTCTCTCTCTCTCTCTCTCTCTCTCTCTCTCCTTCCTTCCTTCTTTCCCTTTCTTTCTTTCTTTCTTTCTTTCTTTCTTTCTTTCTTTCTTTCTTTCTTTCTTTCCTCCACCCTATTTTTGTCACTGCAGGGTCCCCAGCACTTCCCATGGAGCCTGTACACAGCAGGGCGCATACTGGAGGAAGTTCTCTCTTCCGGGATAAGGTATACCAGCCGGTATTCCCAGAGCATCTAATAAGTGTTAGGACTCTCTGAGCCTTAATCCGTTACTATCCCTATTTTATTTATTTAACTTTATTTTATTTCTATTTGTGTGTGTGTGTGTGTGTGTGTGTGTGTGTGTGTGTGTGAGAGAGAGAGAGAGAGAGAGAGAGAGAGAGAGAGAGAGAGAGAGAG
>JABTXL010021222.1:2077267-2100226 GCA_025134845.1 Neodon shergylaensis | reverse complement strand
AGAGAGAGAGAGAGAGAGAGAGAGAGAGAGAGAGAGAGAGAGAGAGATCAGTGTCATTAGTGCAGGTGCCCACAGAGGCCAGAAGAGGACATCAGATTCCCTGGAGCTGGAGTCACAGGCCACTGGGAGTCACCTGATGTGGGTGCTGGAAAGTAAACTCCATCCCCTGCGGCAGCTCCGCACTGTGAAGTGCCAAGCTGTTTCTCTAGCCTCTTATCTGTTTTATATGTGACTGGTCCAAGGTGACAGGAGAGAGGCAGAATTCAAAGTGAGATGTTTGGGGGCTAGAATTCTGTATTAGTACACTAGCCATCTTGCATTTAAGGTTTACAAACATGCTTGCGTAAACACATCTTACTGAATCTCACACCCTTGGGGGAGGAGTCATCTCCCTAACTTTAGGGATAGGAGACCTGAGACTCCAAAGGGTGAGGGGACCTGCTCAAGGCCACCCAGTAAGTAAAGGACAGAGCTAAAACTAGAATCCACGACTTCACTCCTCTTAGTCCCCAGTCCTTTCTGATCTCAGGACACCCAGTGCTGTCGGGGAGGAGCTTGAGGAAGTAAAGGAGATCAGGTGGCCTCACCAAGGAAGGGGGAGGGGGCACAGGTTTGTTCAAGTCACAAAGATCCAAGATTGGCTGACAATCTAGGAGGAGTGACTAGAAGGAGCCTCCGGAGCACACTGCAGGGGGAGGGCTACAAATTCCCCAATCCCCGCTGGATCAGCAGCATTCCGCCAGGATGGCTGCCTTCTCTACAGAACCTTCTGCTCTATTTCCCAATTACAGCACGGCTCAGAGAGCGGAGAGTCGCGGCACTCCACCCCCGGGGCAGGCTAGAATAAATGGGAGGGGCGAGATCGCCTCCATTCCTAACCCCGCTGCTTTGTAAAAGGGACTCCAGTAGGCTGAGAGCAGATTCGTTTCTTTTAGCGCATTCTTTAGTGCTCTGCCTTGCTGCGCCACACTTAGTGGTTGCTAAGGCGGCACAATGGGAGGAGCCATCTTGAGTGACAGCGCCTACGTGCCTGAGTGCACGTGTGGAGGTCAGAGGTCTTCACCTTTCGTGTTATTTGGGACCGGGGTGGGAAGGGTGGGGGTGAGGTGCGGGGGATCCTTTTTATTGGTTTGTTGTTGTTTTTTTGAGACAAAGTCTTACTGTGTATGTACATTAGGTTCGTTTCTATTGCTGTGATGAAGCACCATGACCAAGGCAACTTAAAAAAAAAAGCATTTAATTGGTCTTATAGCTTCAGAATTAGAATCCATGGAGGTGGAGCCAAGTCTGATGGCTGGAACAGTTGAGAGCCCATGTCTTCTGAAAGCAGGGTTCAGAGAGAATGAACACGGAAGAGCAAAGGCTAAGAGTCCTTTAAAGCCTCAAGCCTACCCTCAGTGACATCCTTCCTCTAGCAAAGCCGCATCTCCTAATCCTCCCGAAACAACCACCAACTGGAGACCACATGATTTAAATGTTCAAGACTTTTTTGGGTCATCTTATTCAAACCACGACGCTACATAACTTGGGCTGGCCTGGAACTCACGCAGACATGCTTGCTTTAAGAGTGCATGCCACAATACCCAGTGCTCTTGTTTGTCAAGAAGAGGCCAGAAGAGGGTGTCAGATGCCCAGGAGTTGGAGATAAGAGTGGTTGTGATTTGCCCGACCTGGGTGTCAGGAACCAAAATCGGGTCCTTCACAGAAGCAGCAAGTAGTGCTCTTAACCATTGGGCTAACTGTCCATCTTTCCCACTGAGGCATCTTTCCAGCCCCTTCTTGTTCTTCAGTGTGAAATTCAGGCTAGCCCACCTGTAGGTGTCCAGGCTAGCCCACCTGCAGGTGTCTAGGGATTCTCCTGCCTGCTGTAGGGGCACTGGGGTTACAGATACGCTGTCACCTCTAGTTTTACATGGATGCTGTGGAACCAAACTCGGATCCTTGTAGTTATACAGCAAGTAATTCATCTCCTGAGCTATCTCCTCAGTCCCTCTCTCCCAGGCTGGTTTTGAACATTCTCCTGTCTCTGCCTTCTACATGCTGCTATTACTCCCCAGGTGGGTACTAGCAGGACTGCAGCAGCTGGCCACAGGAGGGGCGAGGTAGCCCCCTGATCGACAGAGGCACACATTCAACACCTAGAAGCAAATACTGGTGTTATTCGCCCATTACAGGTGACACATAGGGGTCCTTGCCAGGGAGGGGCACAGTTCTAACAAGGATGTTGTAATATTGAAACTTCATCAGCAGAGGGCGACAGCTGCACGGCTCTAGGTTTCAGACAGGCGGCCTCGCTCAAACTTTTCCAAGACAGAGGCTCAGAAAGACAATTTTTCAGAGTGGGGTCTTTCCTTCTACTTTGTGAGTCCCAAGGATCAAACTCAGGCTTGTCAGGCTTGGTGGCAGGGAGGCAGCCTTTACCTGCTGAGCTATCTTGGTGGCTCTAAACAAAGTCTTTATTTCCTGGAAACTGTCAGGGATTTCTCCAATGAGCCCAAACCTGCCCTAAGAATGCTCTCTCCAGCAAACTCGGGTTTCTTCTTCAAGTTCAGAGGCACACATCACAGCTAACCCAGAGGCAGCCTCGCACGCTGCTCAAGAAACTAGGGCCAGGGTCAAGTCAGTCACAGACATGGAGTCATCTTGTTGGTGGCTAGTGGCCCAGTGTGTGTTTATGCAAAGTACTGCCTTTCTCTCAGAGGGGATAGCCCTGTGTCTCCCCTCTTCAACAGACCCACCATACTCCTGCCTCCTACATATTTCTGAACCTGCCTGGGCCAGAGTGGGTGCATGTGGTTCCCATTAGGAACTTGACCGTTTTCAGGGAAGCAAAGAGGCCTCCGTCACACTGAGGTGTGACATAGCTCTTTTGCACTCATGAAGCCCTGGGTGTGGTGATACATGCTTATAATCCCAGCTCTAGGAAGGTGAGGCAAGAGGATTAGATGTTTAAGGTCATCTTTGGCTATATAGGAGTTCAAGGCCAGGCTGGACCATATGAGACCCACTCTCAACAGGTAAGACCCGAGAGACAAAGGGCATGGACTTCTTTCACCTCAGCTGAGGGTCCACGAAGGAACAGGCAGTCCCACCTCAAGATCCGAGAGATGTATTATTTATTACATGGTTTTAATTGTTTAGCTCAAATAAGAAGCCGACTTGAACTTCTCATAGCTCCTAAAAGAAAACCCAAAGCCTTAGCAACTCTAACCACTGCTTGCCCCATGCACTGTGCATGCTCACCCTTGGGGCTCCAATTCTAGGGAACTTTCTCAGTTCCTGCCTCGGTTCTTGCCTCTCTTCCTAAGACACTTTTGCTCGTGCTGCTGCATGCCCGGCATCTTTGCATCTGGAGGCCTCCCTGATCCACTCACCTCCTAGCCCCTCCCACACCTCCCCCAGTTTCTACCATCTCATTATGGTTGGAAACAGTCATAGCGTATGTTTATCTCTTGACTGGCTTGCCAAGATCCAGAAGGTTCTCTGATCTCTTGGAGTTCCCTGGCCTCTCCCCACCGCCAGACCTGTGTCTGCAGATGGACACTGGGAGTGGCAGATGGCCTAGGCCATCTCTCAGATGGGAGCACACTGAGTGCCAGGTACTATGTACACTAGCTGGCTCACGTTTCCCGTTCTATTCTGGCCTTGTCACTTTCTGGCTGGGTGACTTTGGATAAGTGGCCCAAGTCTCAGTGTCTGGGTTTTCTCACCTGTGAAATAGGAGCCCTTGTGAGGGTCACTGTGGATATCTGGGGAGAGTCATCCAGACTTCACCAGCCCCGAGCCCATGAGAATCCTCAACAGGTAAATGCTGGTCATCCCCCAAAGTGCTGCAAGGTAGGATTTAGTGGCTTCTGGTTTGTAAATAAGAAGACAAGCTAGCCACTCCTGGTGGTGCATGTCTGTACCCTGGCAGGCAGAGGTAGAGGCAGGAAAACCAGTACACTTAAAGTCAGGGAGGGCTACACAGTGAGACCCAGTCTCCGACAGACAGAAGAGGAGAGGCGGGATTGAAGAGAGGGCTCGGTCAGTAATGTGCTTGCTATCCAAGCATTATGACCTGAATTCAATCCCCCAGAACCCACAAAAAATCCAGGCAGAACCTACCTGTAATCCTAGCTCTTGGAGGTGGAGACAGGTGGATCCCCAGAGCCTAATGTCCAGCTAGTTTACTGGGGAGTCCCATATTCATTTAGTAAATAAGGGGGACATACTAGATGTCCATTTATGGCACACACACACACATACACACACTTAGACACACATGCATGCACATATGCACATACACATATACACACTTGCACGCTCACACACTTAGACACACATGCATGCACACATACACATAGACATATACACACTTGCACGCACACACATGTACATATATATACATGTACACACATACAAGGGAAGCCAAGGCTTTGGTTCTAACTGGGCTAGGAAGTGGCTGAGTCAGCATTCTAAGATCCTCCACCAATGTCCTTTATGGCCACACATGCTATTTACTGCTCTGTCGTCCCTTGCTCCCATTCTGACAGCTTCTTCTTTCTGCACAGCCCATAACCAGCTCCTGTCTCCAGTGCATGTTCCCATGCCACAGACGAGGCACAATGAGGCCGAGAGGGAGCAAGGAGGCAAGCCCAGTGCAAACCTGGCTTCCAGACTTCAAGTTGCCAACCCCGAAAGAGGCTGTTTGTCCATGAGGAGCATTTGTGTGTGGAGTGGGATCTGCAGGAAACTCCACCCCGCTCCCAAAGCTTGCTGATCTCCTCACTGACCTGGGGTCTGAAGCCTAAACCCCTACCACCAGGCAGACCTAGACCACAGCCAGGAGTCCTCAGCACACTAAGCCACTAAAGGTCTCCTTCTACAGGACTCTGCCTGGGATCCCAGCCCAGCCTGGCTAGTGGGGAGGAAGGATGGCCTGGTGTAGTGCCAGCCACAAAGAATTAGAACCTTTGGCTCAGTGGGACTGAGCATAGCAGGACAAGGGTGGGGGTAGGTGGAGCTCGACATTCCTGACGTGAAGGGGACACAATGAGAAGAAGCAAGTGTTAGAAATAATTCTTAAGAGAAGCCTCTCCACCTATGCGAAGAATTTCAATGAGACCAGATTAGACCAAATCAAAGATGCCCACAGTTAATAAACACAGTGCGGGAGTGGTCCTGACCCTCCTTGGGGAGGGGTCAGTGTTTGGTGGGCTTTCCTGGAGGTTTGGTCAAAAGTGAGACCCCAGCCCTCTAACACCCCACATCTAAGGAGTCTGTGATGATTGGAAGCATCACCCCAGTTCCTGGGCCAATGGAGCAGAACGCTCTGTTCAAGCCCCTCCCACAATTGCCTGCATAGCCAAAAAAAAAAAAAGCTGTCTCATTTTTGCTCATTTAGCCCTCTCAGATCTGTCTAATGGCATCTGATAATTTAAAGTACTGCTAACTTATAACTTCATCCATGACATTTAATGAAGTTTCCTGCATATACAAATACACCTGTTTGCAAATACAGACAGGTGTGCCTCTTTAAAAGGCTTCATAGTTCAGGATTATTAGGTTTCAGGTGTATCCTATATGACACCAAGATATAAATCTGTTCCGGTTCTCTTACAGATACTACACGGGGGAGGGGGGGGCTGGAGAGATGGCTCAGTGGTTAAGAGCATTGCCTGCTCTTCCAAAGGTCATGAGTTCAATTCCTGGCAACCACATGGTGGCTCACAACCATCTGTAACGAGTCTGCTGCCCTCTTCTGGTCTGCAAACACACACAGAATATTGTATACATAATAAATAAATAAATATTTTTTAAAAAAAAGGGATATTACATAGGTTCCTGGAAAAGTTCTACTGTTGTATCAAAAATCAGGTCTGGTAAAAACTAACAGTCCCCAGATCCTATTTTAACCCCAATCTGTTTCAAGCATATTTTACAGGTCGCTCCTGCTGCCTGGGCCAAGACCAACTTACAAAGCGGTCTCCAGACAATGCCAACATCTATACCAGCTCCTGGGACTTCACCATTGGTACCATCTCTCCTGGATCAAGGACACCTGCCAACTAGAATCTGGTTTTATCGGCTATTGTGTCCCATCCCATGGCTAGCCCCATTTCATAGGGCCAATAATAACATTATTTTTTTCTCCTAGCCACCTGCCTTCTCATCTCCCTCAAAGAGCAACTGCCTGAGGACTCCAGGATGACAGCAAACATCCAGATGCCGCTCCAGACACCTCTCTCTGAGCGTGAGTGCACCAACTCCCAGCTCTCCCCTCTCCCACATCACCCCATGCCTGCAGGAAGTAGCCAGACTTGAGCTGATGCCCCTATATTCAAGAACTCTGGGATGTTTGATGGAAAATGAAACCCCAGCCCTCTATGTCCAAGGAGTCTGGGATGAGTGATTGAAAGTGTCACCCCAACCTCTCACAGTCATCCTTGGGGCACCAATGGAGTACTAAAGGAACAAACTTTAGCAAATCCATTTCAAGCCCCCTCCCCCTGGGAGTTGCCTTCATCCAGACTCCACCTCTGGGAAAGGCCATCAGATGCTAACCCCTCCCCAGGGAGGGTCAGGACCACTCCCACAGGCTAGTTAGGCTATTTAGGCTCAGGCAGGAAAAAGGAACGTGATGTCGCAGGTTTTACATGGTCTCTTCCTCTCTGTCCCCCTCCCCCATCCTACCCCTCCATGCTCCCAATCACCCAGGAGCGCTGCATTTATTAAACACGGGCATCTTTGATTTGGTCTGATCTGGTCTGATTGACGTTATTTTGCATCGGTGGAGAGGCTCCTTTTAAGATTATACCTAACAGCAAGTTGGTCTGGAAAAGGCAGGGGAGGACATGGAAGTGGGGAAGCTCAGGAGAGCTCAGTCTTTGGGTTGGAGTCCAGGACAAGAAAGGCAGGAGGTGAAGCCAAGAGGAGCTTGGTCTAGAAGTAGGGAGCCTTGGGGACTTCAAAATAATGAGTGACCCTGGACCAGACAGTGTTGTCTGAGGTTTTCTGTCCTGCCTGGTTCCCACAGTCGTTAGGTCCCAAAGAAATCACACAGAAGTCTACATTAGATATAAACTGATTGGCCCATTAGCTCAGGCCTCCCGTCAACTCCTATAACTTACATTAGCCCATTATTCTCGTACATGTTAGCCACATGGTCAGTACCTTCCTCGGTGGGGCAGGTCACATCTTGCCTCTTCGGTGTCTGGACAGGACTGGGGAGGAATGGGCTTCCTCCTTCCCAGAATTCTCTTGTTCTCATTGACCTGCCTCTCTACTTCCTGTTTGGTTATTCTGCTTATACTTCCTGCCTGGCTACTGGCCAATCAGCATTTATTTAAAATGTAATTGACAGATACAGAATTGTCCCACACCAAGAAAGAGGCTGTTTGTATGGGCTATGCTGGGGACAGGGAGCCAAGCAAGACTTCCCCAACAAGGGCAGTGTTTGCCCAAGCAGAGACCCATCATCTTCCTCTGGGGAGCAATGAGTGTCATCAATTTAGCTACAGTGATGCTGTAGTTTCTGGCAGCATGGCCACCAAACCCACATCCTGACTAAAAAGCATGTGTGTTTTTATCCATTCATCCACCTATCCATCTACCCTTCCATCTACATACCTATCTATCAGTCATCTTCCCTGTCTATCCAGTCATCCATCCATCTACCTACTTATACTGTGTGCATATGTGTGTATGTGAGTGTATTTAATGGATGTGTGTGTGTGTTTCATATGTGCACACACATGTGATAATGCATGCATGGAAGCCAGAAGAGGATGTCAGGTATCCTCCTCTATCACTCTCCATTTATCCACTGAACCTGGATCTAGGTTGGCAGACAGCAAGTCTAGCAATCCTGTCTCGAGCCCTCAAAGTGCAAGTGCCAGGGTTATAGGTGACTATGGCTATACCTGGCTTTTTAATGCACGTGTTGGTGATTCAAACCCAGGTCCCAATGCTTGCACCCCAAACCTTTTACTCACAGAGCCATCTCCCTAGCACTGTGCTTTCTTTACTAACTTTTCTGAGTAATTTTACGCAGGGTAATTGCAGTGGTCTATCAGTTATGTCCAAACTGGAACCCCAGGGAGCCAAGAATGACTTTGAATGCAGACAAAACATTATGAAGGTATCTTTCGTGATTTAATTTTTATGCAACTCAACTGGGCAACTCTGTGCATTTTTTAAGATGACCACATTGAGTCTCAGTATCAAGAGGTGGGAACAACTGTGAGGCCCTTGTCCGTCACAGGGCTGGGAGAGGCACAGAGCTTGTCTGTGTTCCCATCATCCTCCAACACCAGCACCCTCCCTCCATGCCTGCACCCTCTCTTTCCTCACAAGCCATCAGGAGTTCACTCAGGGAAGCTAGACGGACCTTCTCAGGCCACTTCCCTGCCTTTGGGATTCTGCCAAGAGAATCCACTGTGGAGGAACTAAGGAAGGGACGCGAACGAAGCAAAGGAAGTTCCCACCAGTTGTCAGGAGAGAGCTGAGCTTCTGGAATATCCTCCCACCTCTTCCTCTCCCTTCCCCCTCAAGCTGTGCCCAAGCTTAGAACACTTCAGGGAGGGGGACGGCTCCTTCATCTCCTGTCACCCCATCTTGTCCTAAATCCAGGCTCTCTTCTACTTCTGACACCATAGCCTGATGACTTACAGTGGGCCAGGTCTCGTGGCAACCACAGGAAATGTCCTCAAGGAAACGTTCAGTCTTGAAGACCCTCGCTCTGGGAAGGGGTGAAGGATCATCCATGTAGGAGACGGAGAGAACTGGCTCCCACACGCTGACCTCTGACCTCTTCTTGCATACAGTGACACACACACACAGTCACACAAACTCATGCAAGTAAATAAACACGTGTAATAATAATAATTGAAAAAAGACTCCGCCTCACTTTGAACACATGGCTGTCTAGCACTGACAAGCACAGAAAGTTGTTCATGGTCGAATTTAGGTGGTGCTTACTATAAAATCACTCAGATATTGCAGTGTGCGTGAAATGTCGATGGTAAAATGTTGGGATGCAAATCAATTTTTCTCATCCCAAACTGCCTAAAGGGTAGATAAAGTATTGCGATCAAAGTTGGGAACAGGTCATCACCCATAGTGCAAGACTTTGCTGGAGGTGCCGGCCAGTGCAATTAGAAAAGAAAAAAGATAATAAAAGTTATGAGAAGAAGCAGAGCTGCCCCTACCTGAAAATGCCTATATCCCTTGAAAACTTGAAGGAAACCAAAGAAAATCATTATAAAGAATTGGTAAATCCGGCGACATGATAACATCAGTGTATTTCTACCCATGGCTTTCAAAGATGCAGTCATCAGTGAGAAGATATACCAATGAAAGACAGCAACATGGCAAATGCAGGGAACAAGGAATATGTAAGACTTGCATGGGGCTAAGAGTATGAGGACCTAAGTTCAAATCCCCTGAACCCATGAAAAAGGCCAGATGTGGCCACATGCAAGTTCCAGATTTACTGAGAGACCCTATCTCAAGAGAATAAAAGGAGCCAGGCAGTGGTGGCACATGCCTTTAATCCCAGCACTTGGGAGGCAGAGGAAGTGGGTCTCTGTGAGTTCCAGGTCAACCTGCTTCAGGACAGCGAGGGCTACATAGAGAGACCCTGCCTCGATATATATATATATAATCTTTCTTTGCTTACTACAGTGTTAGAAACACATTGTTCTCTGTGTGTTTTCTGGGAGAAAGCACATATTCCTGGCACTTTCAACACAACAGTAAAGATTTAATCTCAGGCTAGAGAGTTGTCTCAGCTGTTAAGAGTCCTTGCTCTTACAGACGACCTGGGTTCAATTCCCAGCATTCACATGGCAGCTTACAACTGTCTCAAGTCCTAAAGTATCCAGAGCCTTCTTTTGACCTCCGCAGGCACCAGGCACATGCGTGGTGCACAGACACACATGCAGTAAGTAAATCTAAAAAGAGAAAAAAGATCTAGTTTCCACATCCATCTCTATACCTGCAGAAGGAGCATGCCCACAATTATTCTCTGCCACGCCATGATGGCAAAGACTGGCAAATGGTCTAATCACCCATCAGTATGCCAGTGTGTAGGCAAGGGAGTCTCCCACTCAGGAAGAAACAGAAGGGGAAGCTATTACTATTTGGTGATGTCCAAGGTATACAATCTAAAAAGAAGGCAAGACGCAGAGAGGACAAGATGTCTGCGTAAAGAGGGCATCCACGTGCAAGAGCTCCTTCACACCGGGCAGTCGCATACCCTAATAAACCCAGCGCAAGTCGTACATGTGATAGGCTCTGCTGCAGCTGATGACCTGCTTCACCAGGGAGTGCTGTGTGCAACTGTGAACAAAATCCCAAACATTAACTAGAATGCACATTGAGCACGTGAAGTTAAAAAAAACTTACCCCCCCCCCAACTTATTTATTTGTTTACTTTGGTGTGGGCATCCATGCCATGGTATGAGGGCAGAGGACAGCTCCCAGGAATCACATTCCTCTCCGTCTACCATCTGGGTTCCAGGGGTTGAATTAAAGTTCTCAGGTTTGGAAGAAAAGCCCCTTTTACCTGCGGAGCCTTCTTGTCAGCCCATACATGAAAAAACTTGAGTTTCTATGTCCCCATGGAGGACTTGAGTAGCTTCGCTTTTGGGGTTTCAGCTGCATGAAAGATCAGTGTCTGGAGACCAGGGCTTGTATGTGAGCAGACAGGGATCCGGATGGTGGAACTCGTGCAAGTGGATCCTCTGTGGGGAAGGCAGTGCAAAGAGAGGGAAGATCCAGAGCGGGCACAAGAAGTGCCTACAGCCGAGCCTGGAGACTTGAGTTAGGATCCTGGTACCCACACAATGGAAGGAGAGAACCAATTCCTGCGAGTCTGACCAAGTGGGCTAACCGGACCTGGGACTGTGGGTCCCTCCCTCTCTTGTATGAGACCTGGATGAGAAAGGGCAAGAGATAGAGCTAACATGCAGGAGCCAGCAGACTGGCACTCCCCTCCTCCAGGCTGGAGTCTAGCCCTGGCTTGGTCCACACCCCCACTGCCCCGAGGGAAGGCAGGAAGGAGGCCCAGATGGCAGGCGTGGCCCAGGCCCCCAGCCAGACTCACCCAGCTGTCGCTTTGGAGAGGCCCCTAACCAGCCCTCCTCCATTCCCTTGAACAATTGGGAACCAGCCAGCCTGGCCCCAGCTGTTCTTACTCAGCGGTCCAGGGTGCCCACACACCCACACTTCTGGGCTTTGTCTCTCTCGGGAGGAGGAACACAGATTCCTGGATGTCACAGACTGCAAGACCTTGGAGGACAACCACTCAACAGCTCACTCTTCAGATGAGGGGCCCTGAAGCCCGGAAGGGACAAATGACTTGCCCAAGGCTCCAAAGAACCTGACAGAGGAGGCAAGCTTCCTGACTGCCACTCAAGCTCTGGATCTTGGGACATTGCCAGGGTGTGGGGCCCTTGCCTGCCATGCTGCCCTTCCACAAGACTTCATCTAGGCAGTTCTGCTCGTCCTTGGGTTATTGAGTGATGTCCTGTCTGAGATTCTGTTTGGGGGGCCTTTAACCCAGGTGGATCCACACACTCCTCACTGAGGTCCTTGAGATTTCTGAGGAAAACTGAAGTTATATTTTTTTAAACCTGGCCCTTAAATCTCACAATTCTTTGTTTATAAATATAAGGAACAAGCCCCCATGGGATTGGCCCAGTAATCCAGTAATACTTTCTTTAATAGACAGCATGAGATAGCCAGGTCATGGTCTGCTATGGCCTCAAAATACTGCTTATGCTACCTGCTATTATCCTTCCTTCCTTCCTTCCTTCCTTTCCTCCCTCCTTCCCTCCCTCCCTCCCTCCCTCCCTCCCTCCCTCCCTCCCTCCCTCCTTCCTTCCTTCCTTCCTTCCTTCCTTCCTTCCTTCCTCTTGTTAGCAGAGGTAGGGATTGGACTCACAAACACTAGGCAAACAATTTACTACTGAGCTATGCCCCTGCCTCTTTTTTTTTTTTAAGATTTATTTATTATGTTCTGCCTGCATGTTTGCCAGAAGAGGACACCAGATCTCACTAAAGATGGTTGTAAGCCAACATGTGGTTGCTGGGAATTGAACTTAGGACCTCTGGAAGAGCAGGTAGTGAGTACTCTTAACCTTTGAGCTATCTCTCCAGCCCCCAGTTTGAAGCAGTACAGTTAAAGCTGCACCCTGCCTGTTCCCAGGGCTGGTACACACGTAACAGCTGTTGTAATGGAACCTGTTTCTTCTCTTTATGTGATTTATGCCCTTATCAAGTTTGCTCTATGGAGGGATCTGTAACTTTTTTAGAACGCCTGAGGGTCTATGCCTGATTCCCACTGGACAAGGATGGCACCTCATACGGCAGGTCCCTGGAATGCTCATGTCACCTGGGTGCCTCTCTTAGTAAAGGTCAGGAGACACGAGTGAGTTCATAAAGCATTAGGACTTGAGTTCAAGCCCCATTGCCCACATGATCCCACGTGATCACTAAATGTGGTGCTGTGATCCTATGATCCCAGGGCTGGAGAGGCAGAAATAGGAGACTCCTTGTGTCTTGCGACCTAGACAGTTGAGCCTGAGCATCAGCGTAAGATTCAATGAGAGATCCTGTCTGAAAAAACAACGATGACGACAACAAAGGATGAAAAGCAGTCGAGTAAGATACCTGATATCAACCTCTGACATACATGTACATGTGTGGGTGTACACACGTGAGCGTACGTGCAACCTCTACCAAGTCTCTCACCCTCTCAGGCCCCTTGGTGTTTCCACATGTAGACTGCAGTTTTAAACACACCCTCCTCCCCCGTGCTCCCATCTTCCTCCTCCTGTGTTCACCTGAAGACTTACTTGGAAATTTAGGCACAGGTTGCTTAGCAACTAAAATCAAGGTCTTTGATGAGTACAACTTGGGTAGGGGTTGGGGGGAGAGAAGAAGCAGGAACCCTCTGGGAGCTGATGCCGCAAGAGCCAGCATTTATTCTGAGACTGTGGACGCAGTGACCCATTCTTCTCCCCCACAAGTCAAGACAACTTTAAAAGCCCTGGGATGGAAATGGGGGCAGGGACGAGGAGGGACAACCAGAAATGGAAAGTGCCCCAGGGCTAGCCCAGGCCCCAGGGGTTCTCAGGGGAGGCACACAGGCAGCCATTGTCCACTGACAGAGAAGGAACAGTGTCTTGCTGAGGCCTCTGGATCCCACTGAACCCTGAGAAGATGTTTCGTCCCCTCCCCTCCCTACTCTTGCACATCCTAAGTCACTTTTGTTCCTCTCTGGGAGGCGGAACTGAAAACAGCAGAGGCTCAGGTGGAGGGAGCTGTGTGTGCATGCACGTTCTCCGTCCCCCTCGCCCAGGGGGCTTGGGAATGGCTACCCCACATGACCCATTTCACTGCCATCCAGAATTTCATCAGCAGCTCCTTTGGGGCTCTTGACCTTGTCCCAGTGGAAGAAGCTGTTGTCATCCCTGACACCTTCGTTTTAGGATCTCTTGAGAAGTGACCAAGGGCAGCATTCCTGGGAAGGGGCCAGAGGGTGTCCAGGCACACCACGCACATTTGGTTACAACCCATCTCTTAGGGGTCAGAATTTTTCCCAGCTGTGAGGGCCCTAGACAGATGACCATCAGGTCCCCCTCTAACTTTTGTATCTGTCTCAACCTAGGATTGAGACTCTGAGGTGCACGGGGAGGACCCTGTGACATCAGGCCAGCTCAGAACACAGAATCTCCAACTCAGGGAGGGTTGGTCTCCATCTGCACCAGCTAGGCTCTGAGGGGCCCTGGCCCCACCCCTTTTCCTCCCATCCACCTGGAATTTATCTTACAATACAAGTGAAGCTCTGGCCTGACAACTGCGCTTCCAGAGGCTGTGGTAAAATTAAAGCTAGCACTTCTGTGCCTTATCCCACATATGCAGGCAGGGGTACCAGCAGGCCCCCCAGAGTCTCCATCTCCGGCACCCAGCTACAGCAGCCATGACCTTGAGGCCATCATACCCTCCCTGCAATTCCCCTTTAGACTTGTGTGTGTGCTGCTCCTCTGGACAGGTGAGCGCTCACAGACAGGGGTCCTAGGGAACTGTCTCAGGAAGACAGGCCTCCCCTTTGCTGGCTGCAGGCTTTAGAGGCCATTGCTGGAGAGGTGGGGGGCAGTCAGCAGGAGCCCTTTCCATCTCTGTAGCTCCTGGCCATTGAGTGCATGCTGTGTGGCAGACTATGTGCCAGGCATCTTTTTTTTTTTTTTTTTTTTTTTTTTGGTTTTTCGAGACAGGGTTTCTCTGTGGTTTTGGAGCCTGTCCTGGAACTAGCTCTGTAGAGCAGGCTGGTCTCGAACTCACAGAGATCCACCTGCCTCTGCCTCCCGAGTGCTGGGATTAAAGGCGTGCGCCACCATCGCCCAGCTGTGCCAGGCATCTTATGTAACACCTTATTCAGTCATCTCAACACCCTGAGAGACAAGGACCGTTAAGAGTTTCACACACAGGGAAACTGAGGTAAAGCGGCTAGGGTTGTACAACTAGAGGTTGGGACTATGATCCCCAAATGCCTCAGAAAGTGGGTGGGGAGCAGATCAGACTAACAAGGGGCGTTGTGGTGCAGACCTGAGGCCTGGGCAGAGGGAGCACCCATTCACAGCCTGATTCGGTACAGCAGGTTCACAGCCCAGGCCAGGAAACCCAGTGCTATCGTTCCTAGATGCTGGCTTTGTGGGGAATGGAAACCCCTATTGGACCAGGGGCCAGCTCTGCAGACTGGACTCCCCTGAAAATCCACCAGCTGTGTTGCATCCCTGGCTTAGAGACCCCCAAATCCAGAGAGTACCATATCTCATAACTTTGAAAGAAAATGAACTGGAGACATTTCCATTTCCAAGCAAGGGCTTATCTTCTTCACCCCCCCCCTTTTTTTTCAAAAATAAGCATATATTCTTCCAAAAAAGGAAAAACCACAAAGCAAGACTGTCAATCTCAGGTCTCAGACAAATGGAATGAAGTTGGGACTTCTGATACATTCTCTCTCTCTCTCTCTCTCCCCCTCCCCCACCAAAAACTCCCCTTTCCCAAAGTCATCTACTGTACTCAGTCTGTCACAGGCTTTGAGATGCAAATTGCACCAAGTGGAAGGCGGTTTGCAGAACAAAGATGACTGAGGAAAGATGGGAAAAATAGATTTGGAAAAGCTCTCTGAATTCCCTAGGGGAAGGGGGAGGAGGCGGGGGAAGAGGGATGTCTAAGTGGGAAGGAGTTCAGAGCTGATTTCAGGGGAGGGTGGAGCAGCAGGAAGGCTGATCTCACTGTAGTCCTCTAGGCTGGGCATCCCAGCATGCTATGAGCTGTGAAGCTGCCTGGCTCAGTGATTTTTGGATCAAACTCCATAGTAAAGGCTGCTGCTAGGTCAGCAGACTTCTGTAAGGGGAGAGAGGGACTGTGCACCTAGGACAAGTCTCGGGTCAGCCCAAGGTGCCAGGTGTGAACCCATCCAGAGCTGGTCTCTTGCCACTGTGCAAACTAGACATACCCTCACCACCAAGGCAGCCAACGAGACTGTGAACTCATGAGGATAAGGGCTTGGTCTTGTTTACTTCCATCCCTGGTGTGGGAATTAGTTTTTTCTTTGTTTTTGGCAGGGTCTTATTATGTAGACTTGGCTGGTCTGGAGCTCACTTTGTAGACCAGGTTGGCCCCAGATTCACAGAGATCTGCCTGCCTTAACTTCTGGGATTAAAATACTGTGCTACCATCCCCTGGGCAGGAGCTGTGACTGAAAGAGAGTGGGTGCTGCATGAGCATTGGTTGGTGGTTCTTAGATGGAGGGATGAATGAGTGTGTCGATAGATGGGTAGGTGGGTAGATGGGTGGATGGATGGATGGGTGGGTGGGTAGATGGGTGGATGGATGGATAGATGGATGGGTGGGTGGGTAGATGGGTGGATGGATGGGTGGATGGGTAGATGGGTGGATGGATGGGTGGGTGGGCGGACGGGTAGGTGGGTGGGTGGATGGGGGGTTGGTAGGTGGGTAGATGGGTGGATGGATGGGTGGGTGGATGAATGGATAGATGGTATAACCATATGGTGAATGGAGAAGCAGGCAAGTGCTCTAGGAGGGGAGACATAGACTATCTGTAGCTAGGTTTTGGACTGGCAAAGGTCTCACAAGAGTTGGCATTTGAGATGGGTCTTGAGAGGGAGCAGCTGTCTTTGTCTGCTGTCCAGCACTGACTTGCAACACTGGCGAGGACAAGTTTGAATAGAGCGGTGTTTGTTAGGAGGGGACAGAAGGTGAGAACTACAGAGAATTCTATAGAACATGGAGTCCATCCTGATCAGTTTGTGTATAGAAAACCCAGGGCGTCAGAAAGGTAAGTGACTCCAGAGATCACACAGCAGCTGAATAGCATGTCAGAGATTGGGACAGGGTCCCAGTCACCATCCTGAACAACTTCTCCAGAGCTCTGCTGTTCTCAGACTGCCTGGTGGATTTGTGCTTCCTCCAGAGATCAGAGACAAACAAAAGGTAAGAGATGGCCATGGAGCCAGGCACAGTGTGCTATGTCTGTAATCTCAGCACTAGGGAGGTAGAGAGAGATAGGAGTATCTGGTTACAGAGCTGGCTCTAACCTAACTCTGGCTAGTGAGACCCAGGTCACAGGTCGTGGAATGTGTTTCCCCATACCCAAGACCAGAAGGAAGCAACTTCTCTGCAGGCTGAGCCATGGCAGGATGGGCAGGAGGCAGGGAAGCTGTGAGTTTGACCCCACCCAGTGTACGGAAGGGGCAATCACACCTCATCACTTTTCCCCACTAGTGGGAGCACTAGATACTTGAACTCAAATGCTCATCCACCTGATAAGAGGTGATGCTGAGCCAGATGCATGACCCACACGGTCATACCCACCCCCCAGATCCACCTGTGGGATACCCATGGGGCCTTTCGAAGATCAGACCTGGTGGCACCTGGATCCAAGATCCCCAGCATGGTACTGAGGCCCCAGGCCTTGCACTGTGGCTAAAGGAATGAAGTTAACTTGTCTGGCTTCCTCTCCAGGACCCCTTCCCCGTCTCTCTTTGACCAGTGGCGCCTTCGCGTCATTCCTCCACCTGGTCTCCTCGCCTCTGGCCAGGACATGGTAAAGTCTCCCCAGAGTAAGAGTGACAGGGACATTTATATTCTGTAGAGAGGCTCAGAGACAAGGCTAACAACAGGCCCAGAGGGACACCACCAATTTTGGAATGCGTGACCAACTGCCTCTGTTCTGGTATAGAATATACAAGCTGGTGATGTCATGGAAAGGTGTATTGAGATTTGGGAACCAGCGTCATCTGGCTTCCCCAACCGCTGGCTCTCAGGATAGACAGCAGTTTAAAGAGTCACTTCCTGTTTCTGATCAGTGGCTTCTGTAGAGTCAGGCAGCGTGAGCTCTGTATTCCAGTCACGGGAACAGATGCGGCTGCAGAAGTGTCCCTTTCTGATTCTCTGTGAAGTACCCAGCCGTGCATCTGGGAGAGCTGGGGCTTTAGATTCTAGTTGTGCTACTCGTGTGCTGCAGCCTGGGGGAAACGGATCCCTTTGTGCTTCTGTCTCCTTCTCTGTAAAATGGGGAAACAATTGCATTTTCCCAGGGTGTTACACTCTCAAAAAGTTCCCAGGTGACAACTGCACAGTTCCCTCTTGGCCATGGGAAGGAGCTAGACACTTGACGTCCAGGCTAGGAACCACTTAGTGTTTGGCATGGACCTGTGCTTCCAGCCCTGGTCTTCTCTAGGTTTGGTTCAGCCCTGGGGAATGCAGCAAGAAAGGGGAAGGGCACTGGGTGGCCGGATGGCTAATGAGGTTCTGGGCACAGTGCCTAGGTTCTGCAACATTCATAAGGCCATGGCAGCTGTGCCAGGCAATCAGGGCGCTGACTGCTTGCCCATCTGCAACTTAACATTCCGCTCCTTAGAGGCGGGAGCTGGTAGCTGCATGTTAACTAGGAAAACATCAGGCGCTGGCCACCACAGCAGAGGCTGAGCAAGAACCCAGGAAGACTGGCCACTCCTCCAAACCCACCCAGAGCCAAAAGGACCTGGACATCAGTATTATAGCACTGCCGGGCGTGGATGCAGAACTGGGAGAGCTGGCTTTAGTCAACTTCTGCCCTGGCCTGGAAGCTGACCTCAAGCCTAGCTCCTGTGGTCTCTGCAGCCTCAGTTTCCCCACATGGAAGATGGAGGTGGCTCCCCGAATCTCTAAGTATTAAGTAAGATTGAGTTCATTCCTGCCATTACAGTTGTCTGCAGATTTTGTGGACAGGGCCTGTCTTTGTCCTTTGTGAAGGTCTCCTGTAGTCCAGGGTGGTCTCAAACCTGCTATGTAGCCAAGGATGACCTTGAACTTCTCCTTCTCCAAAGTGCTAGGATTAGAGATGTGCACACCCGGGGATGGACCAGGGCCTCCTACATATTTCTGAACCTGCCTCTTGTAAACAAACACTCTCCCAGCTGATTTGTATTCTCCACCCTCCGTGTTGTCCCGCCCCCACCTTGATGCTTTTTCTACACAGAATGCGTTAAGTCCTCATCATAAAACAAAATCATGGAGAAAGAAGAAATTTAAAATGTAGAACTAATCACCTTTAACACTGACTAATGTTCCTTTGGCCTTCTCTAGATACATAAGGGTTATAAATGAGATCAAGTATGCATTTCCTCTCAAAACAGGACATGACACATAGTTTTCTCTCATTAATGTCCGTCTGCACGTATGATTTCCAAAATGTGACCTGGGGTCTTTGGGGGCTCTTCAAGACCTTTCCAGGGACCGATCAGATGTCTTAGCTGGTTAGGGCACTGGCTATCAAACCTGATATCCCCAGTTTGATTCCTGTGCCCACATGGTGTCAGGAGAGAACCAACTGTGGTAGGTTGTCCTCTGACCTCCCCATACATGCCACGGCACTTGCTGGCACCTCTTGTGGTGGTTTGAATAGGCTTGGCCCCCATGGACTCGTGTGTGTGAATGCTTGGCTCGTAGGGAGTGGCACTATTAGGATGTGTGGCCTTGTTGGAGTAGGTGTGTCTTGTGTAAGGAAGTGTGTCATTATGGAAGCGGGCTTTGAGGTATCATATAGGCTTGAGTCATGTTCAATGTGGCAGTCTCCTTCTGCTGCCTGTGGATCAGTATACAGAACTCTCAGCTCCTTCTCCAGCATCATGGCAGCTGCCATGTCCCACCATGACGATACTAGACTGAACCTCTGACTGTAAACCAGTTCCAATTAAAGGTTTTCCTTTATAAGAGCTGCTGTGGTCATGATGTCTTTTCACAGCAATAGAAACCCTACCTAAGACACCTTCCATAAATAAATACAACATTAAGTAAAACTCAAGACCTTTTCAGGGGACCCATGGGGCCAAAACCACTCTGGGCACAGCACCCATGTTCTATCCTGCTTTTCCAGTCTCATGAGTATATGGGATTTTTATTTTTAATTTTTGGAAGATATTAGTAATTTTTAAATTGATTTTATTGAGCTCCACATTTTTCTCTGCCCCCCCCCATCTTCCTCTCCCCTCCCCTTCAACCCTCTCCCATGGTCCCCATGCTCCCAATTTACTCAGGAGATCTTGTCTTTTTCTACTTGTATATGGGATTTTTAAAGAAACTTCTCTTGTGATACTGCCACAGGCTGAATACAGAAGCAGATGTGAAAATCTAGCTGTCTTCTATCAGGCCAGAGTAATATTAAAAGGGATTTTGAAAAGTAGAAAACAGTGCTGTTTTTCCTCATTTATTTATTTATTTATTTATTTATTTATTTATTTATTTATTATGTGTACAATATTCTGTCTATGTGCAGGCCTGAAAAGGGCGCCAGACCTCATTGCAAATGGTTGTGAGCCACCATGTGGTTGCTGGGAATTGAACTCGGGACCTTTGGAAGAGCAGGCAGCGCTCTTAACCGCCGAGCCATCTCTCCAGCCCCTTTCTCAATCATATTTTTTTTCAGCACTGGGAACCTAACCAAGAGTCACTCATGCTAGGCGGACACTCTACCACCCAGACCTGTCCTTAAACATTAACTTTTGGGGCTCTAGAAAATACTATTTCTCACTAAAATATTATTTTTCATAAAATATCTATGTTTTCCAGGGGTATGTGAAATGAGTTTCCCATTACTTTAGCTCACTGATACATATTTTAAAGATTTTATTTTTAAAGACAGGGTCTCCTATAGCCCAGGATAGCCTCAAATTCACTATGTAGCAGGGAATAACCTTGCTCTTCTGATCCTCCTGCCTCCTCCTCCTGAGAACTGGGAGAATCACAAGCCTGAGCCACCATATTTGGTCTACGCAGCACTGGATCTTGAGACCAAGGCTTCGTGCATGCTAGGCAAGCACCCTACCAAGTGAGCTGCATCCTCAGTCCAAGATGACGTCATGTTTGTGATGAACACGCCTTGATGACAAATGTAACCCAAGTAAAGGAAAACCCTTCAGGATTCTTCACCACCGAGAGGTGTGGAAAATGACCTGGAGACTGCGGAACAGGGCCTGTCTGCGTGACCACAGAACCCACGAGAAGGGAGCGATGCCACCTGCTTCTCTGTGACAAGCCTGCAGGGTTTAGGCAAATTTTCACTATTACAGCACACCTGTGAATCAGGGTACCCACTGCATGGTGGAGCCTCAGGAATGTGAACAAATGAGGTTGAGAGGGTGTATGTGCGTGTGTGTGTGTGCATGTGTGCCACTGCTTCCAAGGAGGGTTACTTCTCTAATTAGAGCACAGAATTTAGAAGCTTTTAAGCAATTTGTGATCGTTGGAATAAGAATGGCCCCCATAAACTCGTATCTTGGGGTGGAACTTTCTGGTAGGATTAGAAGGATTAGGTGTAGCCAGACTGGAGGAAGTGTGTCAGTGGGGATGTTTTTTGAGGTTTCAGAAGCTCGTACTAAGTCCAGTTCTCTCACTTCACTTGTGGATCAGGATGGAGCTCTCCGCTCTGCTCCAGCACCACGCTGCCTGCCAATCACGCTCCCTGCCATGATGATCACGGACTAAGCCTCTGGAACTACCAGCAAGCCCCCAATTATGCTTTCTTTTACAGGGGTTGCCCTGTGTTTCTTCACAGCAATAGAACAGTGACTAAGACACAACTTTCCACAGAAGTTTTTTTTTTCTACTGATGAAAATAATAACAACAATAAACTGGAGGTTAAAAATGCTGCAGACAGGCTGGGCACGGGGCGCACACCTTTAATCCCAGTGCTCAGGAGGCAGAGGCAGGCGGATCAATGTGAATTCAAGGTCAGCCTGGTCTCCATAGCACGTTCCTGCCCAGCCATAGCTATATGTAGTGAGATCCTGTTTAAAAAAATTTTTTTTTTAAAGTTGCAAACATTTGAGTGTGTGCATCTGTTAGAGACAGGGTCCCGGTGTAGTTCAAGTAGGCCTTGGACATGTGATCCTCCTGCCTCTACCACCTTGTACTGGGATTCCAGATATGAGCCACCATATTTGATCTTTTTTTTTTAAAGACAGGGTCTTGTCATAGTCCTGGCTGGCTGGAACTTGGTACATAACCCAAAGGCAATCGTGGTATAACTCTGCTTCCTCAGTGCTGACACCATAAGCTTCTTCCACCACACCATCTGCTAACATTTTAAATATACCTGAAGACAATTTGCCCGAACAGCATCCTGAGGTGGAGCGCTGGCAGCTGTCAGAGGCGAATAGGCGTCTCCCAGCCACCTCACTCACTCTTATCTCGCCAAGAGCCCTGCACACCTGTTCCCCACGTCCCGCAGTCCCGGGCACTCTCTGTTAAACGTGTATCCTCTGTGAATTGCCTGTGCACGTCTTTTGTACACTTTCTTCTGTACTGTGCTTTCTGGAACTCCCTGTGTTCCAGAGCACACGCCTTTCGTTTGTTATGTACTGAAAATGATCTGCCCAAACACGTGGTTTCCTTTTCATTTTGTTCAGGCATCTCATTGTGGTACAGGAGTTTAGTTGTTTGCAAATATATTCTATTGTATCAATCATTTCCCGGTTGGTTTGGGGAGACGCTGCTTTGACAAATCATGCCTTTCCACACAGCATGGTGTTCTCCTGGTGCCAGCGAGACGGCTCAGTGGATTAAGGTGCTGTGACGACCCGAGTTCCATTCTGGGGACCCAGATGGCAGAGGGAAGGGACTGACTTCTGAAAGCTGCCTTTTGATCCTACGCATGCATCACGGCAATACCCTACCCCCTACCATACACATATGTACGCATGCAAACACACACATATAAACATACCATACACACATTACACATATACATGCACACCACATACATACACATGTATATACACATACTGCATATACCACATAAACACAGTGCACACATCACATTCATACACTACATACACCACATACATAAACACATACACCATACACACTACATGCATACACATACACCAAACACTACACACACACCACAACACACCAAATACTACACACCACACACACACACACACTGAATACACATACCACATAAATACACACATACACATATACCATTTATATACACAAACACACTACATATACCACATACATACACACATACCACACACATTGCATACATACCACACACACACGACACACACATCACACTTACACACACCACATATATATACATACTACACAACCAAACATTACTCACATACCACAAATACACATACTCACACCACATACTCATTCACACATACCACACACATACACACACTCACCAAACACTATATACATACCACACACACATACATATACCACACATATACAACACACACATACATATAAACCACACAAATATACACAGACCACATACACTCACACATTACACACTATTCACACACACATACACATACACCATATACACTTATACATATTCACCACACACACATACCACATACATACACACATATACATACACCACA
>JABTXL010021222.1:2056044-2077257 GCA_025134845.1 Neodon shergylaensis | reverse complement strand
ACACCACACACACATACACACATCACACACATACACACCACACACACCTATACACACAACACATCACAATACACACATACACATGCACTACACACACAACACACATGTTACACATATACACACCACTCACACATATACCTATATACACACTCACACATACACACACACTACACATAGAGCACACATTTACATATATATTACACATACATGCACACACAAAATAAATATAATTTTTAAAAAATATTTATTAATTATGTATATAATATTCTGTCTGTATGTCTGCAGGCCAGAAGAGGGCACCAGACCTCATTACAGATGGTTGTGAGCCACCATGTGGTTGCCGGGAATTGAACTCAAGACCTTTGGAAGAGCAGTCAATGCTCTTAACCGCTGAGCCATCTCTCCAGCCCGATAAATATAATTTTAAAATTACTATAAAACCCTTTTAAAATGCCTTCCATTCTTTCCTGCTACCTGGAACTCTTCTTTCACTCCCTCCCTTTTTTCCTTCCTTTGATATAAATCTCACTCCTGTACCTGCTCCAACCTCCCAAGAGCTGGGATTAAGGATGTGTACCTCCTACCAGGCTTTCTCCCCTCTCTCTTACTCTCTGCTTTCTCCTTGCCTCTGCCCCATTTAAACATTTATATCTTGATTCCATCTAGAACTTCTGCTGTACAAGAAGGTACCGAGTGTTGACTTTCATAAGCCATGAAGTAGAACATGATGTGGCGCATCAGTGGGCTTGTTCCACCCGTCCCAGGGGCCCAAAAGCCTGCACAGCTGCCCGGAGCTGAGCTAGCTCCCATGGCAGAGAACTGAGGCCATCTGGTTTGGAAAGAAAGGCAAGCTGTGTTTCAGAGGTCCAGAAGCAAAGCTGCCAACTTCACCAAGGAAACAACAACCCATCCCTACTGCGTGGCTCACCAATGACTGTCACCAAGACACCCCTGAGGGGCAGTTCCTGAGCAACACTCAAGTCTGTTGCCACTTGAGGCCCATGTGGCCAGTGCAGGGAGAGGAGTTACAATCCTGCTTTAGCAATACAGGGAAGCAAAAGAGACACACGTAAGGAAGGCCTCCTGGCTGGCAGATGTAAAAGCCTGCACCTCCATTCTCTACATCACTGCTCCTTAGACCCTTCTGAGGTCTAGTGCTGTCCTCATGACCACTGTAGCTGACCCTATGGTGGGAAAGAGGATGTGTCCTATGCAATCCCCAAAGCTGTGCCCCCCTCTGTGGGAGGAAAGCCTGGAAATTGTCCCCCTCTACCAGCTGACTGCATTTCTCCAACCAGTGTTGCTTCTATGAGCACCTCCTCCTGGAGCCGGGATGAGTCAGGCCAGGAACAGGAGCTCAGGCATAAACAAGTGAAACAGACAGCAAGCCCTTTGCCTGGGACTTGTGACCTCCCACAGGCCTCCTGGGACTGTGCCTGAATGGCTACAGCATCAAAATCTCAGCAGTAAGCTTTGTGGGTTTTAACCTGCTGCAGTCACGTAAGCAGCCCCCGTGGTGAAAGCCTCCAGGTAGGGAGTGGGCATCAGGACCCAGCAGATGGTGGCCAGCCTCCCAGCAGAGGGTGGTTCCAAAGTGTACAGTATTTTTTTGCAAATCCCAAAGTACCCATAGATGTCTCGGCTTTCCTCCCCATCTATACCAAAAGGACACAGACAGAACGGCAGAAGTCAGGCTGGTCCTAGAGACAGTGTTCCAGTCCTCCAAGCCCATCTAGATGCAATCTCAGGACTCTCAGGTCCAGGCCTGCCCTCCTTCAGAGTCTCAGGGGAACCAGGGCCACCTACCTGCTCCAAGGGGATGACAAGAAAGGAGCCACCTCCTGCACTCTCGGTGACTATGGCCAGGAAGCGGGCATTGACTGCGCAGAAGTGGTTGTCGTGGACGTTCTTGGTGATAGGGATCCCATCAAAGCAGTGCTCCCGGTTGGCCACTTTCCCATACACGTTCCGGAACTTGGAACTGCGGTACTGCGGTCGCCAGGACATCTGCAAGGGACCGACAGAGGCAAGTTTAGGCTGACTATTCATGAAGCAGCTGGGCAGGGCACTGGAGAGTCAGAGATGCGGCGAGCAAATGGTCCCTCAGGCTCACCTTCATGGGGGATGAGAGGTGACGGAGCCGCCAAGAGCGGGGGGCCTATGGTGTGCTGGCTGCTTGCTGAGAGGATCTCTCTGACCCAGAGCCCAGCAGGAGGATGTTCACAACTTTCCTTTTTACTGTCCACGTGCCCAACACTATTCTGGAAAGAGTACTGGGTCCTCTCACTACCGGTGACAATGACATGGGACACAGTGAGCCAGCCACACACACGTGATGGTGTCCTGACTGCCCAAACTCATTTCACTCTGCCCTGGATGTTAGGTAGACTGAGTGTCCACAAAGACAGAGGACAATGCCAGCGGCAGGGGTGGGGGCGCCACCTTATGCTCAAGAGAGGAAGTCACTACATTTCCTCATCGCCACCATCACCACCAGCATTGTTACCGTCCACAGAGAGGTTAAATGACTGGCACAAGGCCGCACGACTGAGTATGTATATGGGAAGGCACTGAGCACTGAGCCTTTTGAGTCTGGAATGAAGTCCTCAACATGTGACCCAAAGATCACCTATATCAGAATCACTGAAGATGGGGGTGGTCTCTGAATTCCTGTGTCATTTCCTGAAGATGCAGTTCCCGGGCCCCAGGCTGGGTCTAGCAATCCAGTGCAGTATTTTATGAGTCGGGTCCAACACTCAGTATGCTGACCCAGTTTCCCTGCCCACCCCTAAATGGCACAGAAGCTCCCTGAAGCTTGAGAGTCTTGCTCTAATAGGCTCTCCTCAGTTCACCCTGCCCACTGTCCACGGTCTAGCCTCTAATTAGTCAGCATTTACTATTGATACATGTGGAGGGTGAGTGCAAGAACCATGGCATCTATGGGATGGTGACTCTTGCAGGGAAGCCCTACCAATGTAGGCATGAGCCCGGCCAGGGTACACACGGCAGGCACTCAGCAATGGTCCTGTATAGTGACCACAGACCTGGCTCACAAACTCTGTACTTTATCTTAGCGAAAATGTCAAGAATCTTTACACTTTTTTTTTGAACAGGGTCTCATATAGCCCAGGCTACCCTGTAGTATAGGATAACCTTAAACTCTTGCTCTCCTGCCGCCACCTCTTGAGTGCTGGAATTACAGGTAAGCACTACAACACACCCAGTTAGGAGACAAAAGGTTGTTTATTGGACAGGATCTTAACGTGTACCTCTCGCTGTCCTGGAACTCGCTCTGTAGACCAGGCTGTCCTTGAACTGATCTGCCTGCCTCTGCCTCCCGAGTGCTGGGTTTAAGGGCGTGTGCCACCACACTTGACTAGGAGATGAAGTTTTTAAATTTAACTGTTGTATGTTTAATTTACATTAGAAAAAAAATATAACACATATTCCAGACTCTTGATGTCACTGATACTTTTGTGAATGAGTGCTAATGAGGCTAAAAAAAGAAGAAAAGAAAAGAAAGATCAGTTAAAAAATAAACATGGTGTGAAAAATATACTATGGGTCTGTCACCTGCTTAGCTACCTGAGTGGGAAATTATAGAAATCATGCTCTCCCTGCCAGATAGAACATTCTAGGTTCCACAGTTCCATAGGGAGGTGCTGTGTTTGCCCATTCTAGCTTCTTCCAGTGCCATTCTGGTTGGGCATGCTCTTTTTTTTTCTGCCCAGCCACAGTTCAACCTCAGGGCCAGCCTCATAGCTGACCTCAGACTCCTTCTTGCTGCTGATATAGCCCTCAGCCCAGGGGGCCAGATTCCTCTTGGGGACAGCAGGAAGAGGGACCAAGGCCTTCTGATCAGAGCTGAGTTCCAGCAGTTCTTCCTGGCCTGCCCAGCAAGGTTCCACACTCAGGAAGCCCTGTCAGGTCCCTGGGATGATGGAGGCCCAGCCCCTCCCACATCCTCAAGGACACCCAACCCAGTACAAGTGAGAGAACTCAGAAAACCTCCATCTCCAGTGCCTCCTGCGGCTGGGTCCTGGGACCTGCTCATTTCCAGTGAGGACCACATTGTGAGATCTCCTACGGCTTCAAGGGAAGGGCAACAAGCCTAGGCTGGAAGCTACGCAGACCTAGGTTCCAGCCCCATCCTTCTGCAGATCAGCTGTATGACTTGGACAAGACTCTGAATTTCTGTGCCCCCTCCACCTGCTCTTACAGAAGGGAGGCTAATAGCCCCTCACCTCCAAGGACATAGGCAGTCAGCACTGAGCTGCCCAGCTCATGCCCAACATAGAGCATGCGCACCTCAGGCTCTCCTGAGTCTCCCACATCTAAATTTACCCCAGCTACTCCAGGGGAGCCCTCAGCGGCATCATCTCAGCTGACATCACCTCTACAGAAGCCTCCCCACTTCCTCTCATTCCCCCTCCCCTGTTCTCTCCCACTCTCTGTCCTTTCCCTCTCTCTACTGCTTCAGCTCCCAGCTCTCAGGTGCACTGATAGATAAGAAGTCTATGTAACTGGCTCTTGATAGGCATGCTAACATGCTGCCTCTCTCTCCTCTTTCTAGAACATGTAAGCCCAGGCTGGCCTCAATTTGATATGTAGCTCAAGATAACCTTGAATGTCTGGTCCTCCTGCCTATATCTCAAATGTGCTGGGATTACAAGTGTAGGATACCTCCCCCAGTTTCTGCAGTGCTGGGGATCAAATCTTGAGCTTCATGCATGCTAGGCAAGCACTCTACCACCTGAGCTACAATCAGAGCCTCTACCATTGTATTTCTTCATTTTCTGATATGGCCTCTCTATGTAGCTTTGGCTGGTCTTGAATTCTCCATGTTTGGCCAAACAGAGTTACTTTATAAACAAGGCTAGTTCACAGCTGAGGCTAAAAGCTGAGCTAGGCAGATCTAAAATGTGGTCCTTGCTCTCTGTAGGGTTTGGGACTCTGTGTTCAGACATCCTCCAGCGTAGGGGTCCTTCCTCTTGAAGGGTGATAATCTCTGGGAGTCTCCGAGCCAGGGCACAGCAAGGCTATGTGGTTATGGTCATGCAGACCTAGGCAGGGAAACCGTCCAAATGATGGAAGTGCCATATGTGCATGCAGGGGAGGGACATCTGTGCTGCCCAGGGGACAGAGGAACAATGCTATCTCTCTCTGGCCCTATGGTCTCACACTAGTCTATCCTTTGGTCCCTAGGGCCAGTGGGGCTTCAAGCTGCTGCCCCAACAATGAAGGGCTTGGCTCCCTGTCACTTGGTAGTGGAAAGAAAAGGAGGGGAGCTGATAAGGTGTCCCTGAGGAACTTGGCGACAGGGCTTCGCTGCCCCTTCCCCTCCCCAGGAGATGACCTCTTTGGATCACCACTAAGAGGGGGTGGGGAGGCTTGCTGGTGGGAGCTGTGACATCTCTGTAAAAGGAGAGAGGAAGCATACCTCAGCACTCCAGATAATGAGAACGCTTTAGTACTGTCAATCATAAGGAGGAAAGTAGGCATTGCATCACCCTGCCCACAGAGAAGCAGGCACCAAGCCACGTGCCCAGAGCATGTTCCTGCATGCATAGGCATATGTGTGTGTGTGTGTGCTCATGTGAGTCACATCTCCTCCTGAGCCTTAGAAACCCTTCAAGGGGCCTCCCCAGCTGAAGGCTTTGAAACTGGAGCAGCAACTTTCTGATTGAACTTCATGTTGCTGAGAAAAGAAAAGGGCTTTGTGTGAACACCCCTCTGGTAGCCCTCGGTGTTCCCTGCTTGGTTCTCACTGCCTTGCTAACTCTGAGTTCGCAAGGAGAGGGGGCCATCTTTATGATCCTTGGCCAACAATTCCTGGGTAAGAGCCGCTGCTCTCCCAACTCACAAGGGGCACAGCCTCATCCTAGGTGACTGTGGTGTGATCCACACGGCCTTTCAGCTCAGAGTGCCACTCGGAGACGGTGACTTACTCTGGGAATAGCAGGGTAGTCAACAGCTCCCCTTGAAGGGCACACTGAGCTAGGGCTGGCAGCAGAGGCAGGAGATGCAGTTGAGGGAAGAGGGTGGAGGAGAGAGGGGAATGGACTATGAAGGGGAACTGACTTTGTGTCTTCATGTTTGCTTGTTTGTGTGAGTGCATGTGTGGGTGTGTTAGCCTCTGGTATCACTGCTCAGGAGCCATTCACCTTGCTTTAAAACACACACACACATATATATAATATAAATATATATTTATATTCCCATCATATATATATATATATATATATATTCCCATTTTCATGGTGTGTGTATGTGTGTGTGTGTGTGTACACCTGTAGAGGCCCAAGGTAAAATCATCCTTCATTGTTGTAGTAAGGGGACTTTTCATGACAATGAGACACTCTGCTCCTGGCAGCACCAATCTACTTCAAGAGGAAGATGGGCATCGAAGAGGATCCTTATGGAGTTTGATAGCCATTTGGGCAAGAAACTGCTCTTGCCTGGACTATTGCATAAACTGGACACAGAGAACCCGCAGAGAGAGGACTACTGAACTTGCCTAAAGGTGAGATGATCTTTCGGGGTTCCTGATTCATGAAAGAGTCTGCAAGACATTCTTCAGGACAAGCAGATAGTGACTGCCTTTGAAATTTACTGCTTTGTGGAAATGTCTGCTGGAAACTATGGGCCTGTAGGCCGAAGATGGATGCCCCAACGGTACAGAAGAACTTTGGGTGACTGTACAGGCAGCGAGATGTCTCTGTCATTTCTAGAGTTTTGAAAGTTGCTTATTTCTTGTTTGCTTAGATAATATTGTATCTTTCTGGAGTCTTTTGATGGAGTTAAGAATAGTTAGTTATAGTTATAGTTTTCCTTAGTATGATAGAGATTATTGTAATTTTTACTGATAACTGTTTTGTTACATGTAATTTTGCTATGTTAAAGTTAAAGCCTTCCTTTTTTGTTTAAACAGAAAAAGGGGAAGTGATGTGGGAGTGTCATATATCAATCTGTTGATTTCATTGGTTAAGTAATAAAGAAACTGCTTGGCCCTCATAGGTTAAAACATAGGTGGGAGGAGTAAACAGAATAGCATGCCGGGAGGAAGAGGAAGTGAGCTCAGTCTCGACAGCTCTGTGCTCTGGAGCAGAGACGCCATGCAGCTCTCTCCAGGGCAGACATGCAGCCAGCCACCAGGTCAGACATGCTGAATCTTTCCCGGTAAGACCGGTGCTACACTTTATTAGAGATGGGTTGATCGGGATATCAGAATTAGCCAGTAAGGACTAAAGCTAATGGGCCAAGCAGTGTTTAAATGAATACAGTTTGTGTGTTGTTATTTCGGGCATAAGCTAGCAGGCGGCCGGGGTGCTGGGGACGCAGCCCCTCCGACCCTTACTACAATACTTCATGGCTCTTTCACCTTATTTAATGAGACAGGATCTCTAAATCAAACTCAGAGCTCACCAATATGGCTTGCTTCCCTGGCCAGCTTTCTCTGGGAATCCTCTGTTTCTGCCTTCCAAGTCTAGAATTACAGAAGCCCCCCCACCCACCCATCCACCTGGCATTTACATAGGTACCTGGGATGCAAACTCTGGCCCACACACATTCGCACCGATGGCTCCACCGTTCACTGAGCTAGTGAGTGGTCCTGGGCTGTGTAAGAAAGCTAACCAAGCAAGAGTGGAATGGGCCAGAGAGCGGTGTCCTCCTTCTGCCATACTTCTCTGTGAATCAAGTTCCTTTGTCGGGGGTAATGTGTGTGGAATAGCAAGCAGGCCTGGCTTCAGGCTCCTGCCCTGCCTGCCTTCCTTCCCGATGGACTGTAACCCAGAAGCTGAAGGAAACCCTTCTCTCCTCTAAGCTGCTTCTGGTCACAGTGCTGGTCACACAACAGAATGGAACTGGAGCACTGCCCTTCTGAGAACTAGTGTCCCCTCACCCCGAGAAGGGCAGTGCTGTTAAAGCAATGTTCAAGCACTCCCAGCTCTGACACCCCAAATGGGGGTGTGCAGCAATGCAACAGCCCAGAGGCAACAAGATTTTAGTGCAAGAAGGCCTGGCTAGCTTGGTCTCCACATGAGGGCACAGGGAAGCCACCCTAACCTAGAGGTGTCCTGATCACATCCAGAACAGTGAAAAGTCACCACTAGATGCTTGCGATCTCTTGGGTAAGAAGGAATACAGGCTGGGCGCATGTGCGATTGCTGACACACTGGGCCACTGTCTCACAGCTTAATGTGCTGTGTGGGTTGGAGGTGGTGGGAGGGCACAGGAGACTCGGGACTTCCGGGCTGGGATCTGGAAGGAATGAGAACACTTGGGAACAGCTGACTGAGTAAAAGATGGCTTAGGTAAATCAGGATGGCTGGGTGCGGGGCACAGCCAGGGCAGCCTAGCATGCACCCCTGGCTCTATACCTCTGATGGGTGTGAAGGTCTGAGAGTCACAGGCCACCAGGAAGATGCCATGTGAGGGGACAAGTCATTAGCATTAGAAGGCGTGAAGAGCCAGTCTGGGCCTGGGTAAGATGGTCATTGAGACTAGGGCTCAGCAAGGCCAGCAAAGGGTTTGTTGAGAAATGACTCTTGCTAACGGAACCGGAAGGAAAATGAAACAGGAGTTAGCCAACTGCAGCTGCCCAAGAACACCCAGGATAGGACGGAATGGTTACTTCAGTAGCCACCTGCCAGGACATGTTAAGGATGGGATAGCTAGGTGCCATCGTTCCCCTGCCCTTTTCAGGCTTCCAGGCAAAACTCAAATCACCCCAAAGAGCCCGGAGCCTTCACATGACGATGTGGACTCAGGATGGCTCCATTCAAAGCACACGTATTTATCCTGGGCATCTGCAGATGGAGCTCATCTGTATCTCTGCACAATGCAATTGGGAGGGATCGTATGGGGCATGAAGGCTGCACCCTGCTAAAGGGACAGTGTGAATGGTGTCCCTGGAGTCATGCAGAAGAGGCCCCAGGCACTGGAGGCCAGGGCAGGGCCAGCATGGTTACCCCAGAGGTTCAGCTGAGCAGATAAGACCACCGGAAAGTTCTGAGCAAGTGCTGGCTCTGCAGCAGAGGACCCGTCTCTCAGGGGCAGGAGGGTGGCTGCCAGCTACTCTCATTACTCCTAACTGAAGATGGGCACAGTGTGTTACCAGCAGATTGTAGAGGTCCTGAGGGATGGCCATTGTGACCTTGGTCACACCCAGCCGGTCCAGCGGCCTGCCCACATTATGCTAGCAGAGGCAGCTCATTCCTGGAAACTCCTGGGAGACCTTTCCCTCCCAGGGATGTTGGAACTTCTTAAGGTTAGAGCTTTGTAAACTGGTTCCACTGGGGCTTTGCCACCCAGCGCCTGCAGGGCGTCTGGACCGCCACCTGTCTGGCACTCCGTATATGCCATGAGGTTTGGCAATGTTCTGAGGTTGGTGGAACTTAACTTCTGTATAAACCGTCAGTTGTCACCTGTTAGCACTGAGGGTACACAGGGATGCTAAAGCCAGACAAAGCTGGTTCAAACCCCAGCACCGCCTGTAAACCTTGTACTTGTTCATTTGCTTGTGGGGTTGTGTTCTCACTTGTGGAAATGCTTGCCGGACAAGTATGAGGCTCTATGTTCAACCTCTAGAACCACTGTAAAAAACAAACAAACAAACAAACAAAAATGCACGACCCAACTGTGGGTATGGTGGTATGTGCTTCTAATTCTAGTGCTAGTGAATGGAGACAAGCGGATTTATGGGGTTTGGAGGCCAGCCTGATTGGTGATCCCCAAGTTCTAGTGAGAGGGCTTGTCTCAAATGACAAGGCAGACAGCTCCTGATGCATGCACTCACCTGCATACACACACTTGCTCATACACACGTACACATACATGCATACACATCTGCACATACTTGCACACACATGTACATATACATATAATCATGCACACACAGAGCTCATATCTGCATATATGCATGTACACATGAACACACACACACATGCACACAGAGGAAATCTGCTGGAAAGGGGGTGTGAAAGATCTTATTTTTTAATTAATAATAGAAAAGAGACAAACAAGGAAAGTTTTCTCAGCACATTATCTAAGGCATGGCTTCCTGTCTTTGTTTGCATCTGACAATGTAAAGTCTGGAGATGGAGCAGCCATCTTGAGGCCAGGAGGTAATAAGCATAAACCCAAAAAGCAAGCACAAGGATAAGGCAGACCAAAAGGATTTAAAAAAAAAAAAAAAGCCTTACCCAAGTCAACAGGTGCTTCCCCTGCTAGGGGCACAGGAAACCAAGGGCTTCCCCACGTTCCTCCCACCCCTCTGAAGAGGCCCTCTGAGCTAATGCAACAGCCTGTGCCTGGCACACACGTTACATAGCATAGGGGTCAGAACCAGGATGGTGGGGAAAACAATAGATGACCTTCCCCTTCCTCCTCCTTGCCCATAGAGCCTCCGCTTGGAACAGTGTCCATGCTGAGCCTTGCAAAGCTATTGCCCTCTCTTCTTCTTCCTCCTGACACTAACTACGGAAGCCTGGAGGAAGAAAGGCAAGACGGAACACAGTAAAAGCTGACACCCAAGAGCAAAGCTGGTGACTGGCACATCTGCCCACAAGCACCTCTAACCCTGATGGGGCTGCTGCCTCTGCACTGTCTCCTCCAGGCTTTTTGATGTCTTCTCTTTTCCCTCCAGGTCTGTCAGACTTTCCATCACTGCCATGAGAGACTGCCATTTACAAAGTTAAAAAAAAAAGAAAAAAATCATAAAATAGCTCATGATGTTTTATGCAAGCTTAGGATTTGTATTGGGTTGCTTTCATGGCTGCTTTGGGTTTCATGAGATCTGTGACCTGCGGGTTAGACACACAGACCAGACGCAGTGCCAGCACCTATGAGCATGCACGGCATCTTTCTTCTGTGAGTTGGGGTCATGGTTATCAAGTCAGAATTCTCAGTTTGCTTCTTCCAGACCCTCCTGACCTGACCCTATCCTGAGCTTCTTGACCCTTCTGTAAGCACTAGGAATCCCCAGGGATCATTCTACATACTTTGTGGTGGTTTGAATGATAACGGCCCCCATAGGCTGATATATTTGAATGTTTGGCCCACAGTTGGTGGAACAGGTTGGGAAGGATTAGGAGGTGTGGCCTTGTTGCAGGAGGCATGTTGGAGGATGGGGCAGGCTTTGAGATTTCAGAAGCCCATGTCATTCCCATCACCAGCGCTCTCTCTCTCTCTCTCTCTCTCTCTCTCTCTCTCTCTCTCTCTCTCTCCCTCTCTCTCTCTCTCTCTCTCTCTCCTGCTTGTGGATCAAGATGAGAATGTTCAGCACTGCTCCAGTGCCATGCCTGCCTTCCTGCTGTCATGATCCCCCCCCCATGATGGTCATGGACTCCAACCCTCTGGAACTGAGAGCCCAGATAAAAGCAAAGGCAGTTAAGACACATGCCTTCGCTCCATCTCTGCCCACCCCGCTTCTGAAGAGATAACTACTGCCTCTCTTCCTCCTTCCCTTCCCTCTTCTTCCTTCTCTCTCCTTTCTCTGTTCCCCCTTCTCTCTCTCCTCTTCTCCCTTCCCCTCCATAACCCCTTACTCTTATACCATTTCCTATACTCACTAAATAAACTCTATACTCCCCTCCAAAAAAAAAAAAGACACATGCCTTCTCCTCTCTATCCTGGCCCCAGGCTATTCTCTCTGATAATCTCAAATCCAAGGTGTGGTCACTTGAGAGCCACACTGTTGACACTCTACAGACTGGCTTCTGCCGCTAAAATCCATACTGACTGGGTGCATGCACTGGGACCCCAGCTCCCAGGGAACAAGGAAGTGTGTGTCTCCCTGTGACAGTGGTGGTGACAGTTTACAGCACACAGTCCAGAGTCTGCTTTGGAGGTGCTTTGCTGCTGGGTAGAGCTCACAGTTGTACAGGGCAGACCAATGAGGAGCTTCCCAACCCTTCCTTGAGCTCCCAACCTTAGTGCCATTCTCAGGCATTAAGAGTGCCCATTGTGGAGCTCTGTGACCAGCTCAGGGCTGCCCTACCCAGCTCCTGCACGTACTCTGAAGCTCCCTGGCATCTTCTCAGTGGCCTCGTCACCCAGGGGCTTCTCTACTAATCCTGACCAATCCTCACCATTCTTCTGTGCCCTGTGATGCTCCTCCCCCTCCCTCTTCTGCAGTCCTGTCTCCACACCCCCACAGGAAACAGGGTCTTCCTGGGAGCAATAACCTCCAGACAAGACGGGAATGGCAGAGAGATCCCAAGAGTGGAGAAGTGCCACCCGTGGCAGTGGACACAGGCCTGGGAGACACCCCTGTCTGCCACTAGCCAGCTATTGGCATGGAGGCACTTGCTCCACTGATGGGCTGGATGCTCTGCAGGGAGGGCCCTTGAGTGTGTGGGTGTTACTACAAATGTCCATGCACACCAGAACACCCTGCAGAGAACGAAGCCTGCCTTTCTATCTCTCCTTCCTCTAGCATTGACCCTATAGGCTGCTAAGAGGGATTTCACCCTCCGCAAAAGTTTCATGAGGGGCTGTTGACATGGTTCAGTAGGGGTCGGTGCTGTTGACAAGCCTGTGAACCCAAGAGCAATCCCTGGTTTGGGCTTTTTATATCATTTTGCTTTTTTATTACTTTATATAATTAATTTTATGTGTATGAGTGCTCTATCTGCTGCATGCCTGCAGGCCAGAAGAGAGCATCAGATCCCATTATAGATGATTATGTAGTTGCTGGGAATTGAACTCAGGACCTCTGGAAGAGGAGTCAGCGCTCTTAACTGCTGGGAAAAGCTCTTGCTTTTATTTTTGTTTGTTTTTTTTTTAAATTGTTGAAGATTGAGCCTTTTTTTTCTTTTCTTCTTTCTTCCTTCTTTTTTTTTCCCAAACATGCATTGGTGTTTTGCCTGTATGTATGTCTGTTTGAGGGTGTCAGAGTCCCTGGAACTGGAGTTACAATAGTTATAAGCTGCCACGTTGTTTCTGGGAATTAAACCCAGGTCCTCTGAAAGAGCAGCCAGTGCTTTTAACCACTGGGCAATCTCCCCAGACCTGCCTTTTGGCTTTTGAAGAAGCCAATGTGGAAGAATCTATGTGCGAGTCAAACAAATCATATTTCTGGCTACAAGGTGTTTTTTGGATGAAAGCTGACCTGGGAAAGATAATCTGGGGCTTACTCATGCTGAAATATGGCTGAGAAATACGAGGCCCAAGTCACCAATCCCCACCAGCTCTTGGGTGAGTCCCAAGCACACTTGGCTGAATGAGGTGAGCAGAACCAAGAGCTCCAAGCTGAACAATTCCATTTCTGGGTTATCCTGGTGAAGCCCGGATATAAAGACAGCACAGGTGAGCTGTGGCAGGTCTAGGAAGGAGGAGAACTGACCACAGGACAGGTGGGCACCTATCCTAAGAATGATAGTTCAATAGGGGATGCTTCTTATCCTAAGAAAGACGGTTTCATAGTTCCGTGCATTTGTGACATGCATAGCATGGGATCCCAAGGGGATGGGGACCCCAAAATGGGGTGGTTTTAACTTCATGCAAATTAGATCTCAGTAAAGCTGACTTTAAGAAACTTCCTGAGTTATGCATGTGGACAGTGGGAGAGGACTGGCCTTGCATGTGCAAAACCCTGGGTTGAATACCTGGGACTACAGGAGTTCAAACACACCCACCTCCCACCTCATCCTGACTTTTCTTGTTGCTACAACAAAATACCTAACAAATCAACCTAAGGCACATGAGGGATATTTGGGTTCTGTCTTATTGCTGCAACAAAACACCATGACCAAAAAGCAAGGTGGGGAGGCAAGGGCTTATTTGGCTTATGCTTCTACATTGTTGTTCATCACTTAAGGAAGTCAGAACAGGAAGGAACACAAGCAGGCAGGAGCCTGGAGGCAGGAGCTGATGCAGAATCCATGGAGGGGTCTGCTTACGGGCTTACTTAGCCTGCTTCTTTATATAGTCCAGGACCACCAGCCTAGGGATGGCACCGCCCACCATGGGCTGAACCCTCCCTATTGGTCACTGTCTTAGTTAAGGTTTCTATTGCTGAGAAGAGACACCATGACCATGGCAACTCATAAAGGAAAACATTTAATTGGGTGGCTCCCTTACAGTTCAGTCCATTATCATCATGGTGGGACATGGCGGCGTACAGGCAGACATGGGGCTGGAGAAGCAGCTGAGCGTTGGCTCATAGGCAACAGGAAGTGGTCTGTCTTACTGGGTGTAGCTTGAGCATATATAAGACTTCTAAGCCCGCCTCCACAGTGACACACTTTCTCCAGTGAGGCCACACTTCCTAATAGTGCCACTCCCTTTGGGGGCCCTTTTCTTTCAAACCACCAAAATCACTAATTGAGAAAAACGCCTTACAGCTGGATCTCACAGGGGCATTGCCTCACCTGAAGCTCCTTCCTCTCTGACGCCTCTAGCTTGTGTCAAGCTGACATACAAAAACAGCCAGCATAGGTTCACGGGGAAGTCACAGCAGCAGAAACATGAGGCAGCTGGTGAACCCACACTGCAGGAAGCAGAGAGAGGTGCAGGCTGGAGTTGAACTTGCTTTCTCCTTTTTATTTGGTCCAAGGTCTACAGCATCAGCATGGCACACACAATTGGAGTGGGCCTCCTCACCTCAGTGAGCCCAGTCTAGAAACTCACTCATAGATGTGCCCAGAGATGAGTCTCTTGGGTGTTTCCAGACCCTGTCAAGTTGACAGTATTAACTATCACACAGGGCTTTCTGGGACCTGGGATTTAGCATGCAGTGTGCCCCACCCCCAAGCCCACAGTCAGCTTTCTCGCCACTGTCATTCCCAGGCGACCAGGCCCAGGACACCATGATGAAGCTCCCAGTAGGGTTTCTGGACAGACAGAAGGCTTCCCTGGGCTTCTCCCAAGAATCCACACCACTGGCCCAAGCTGCCTCCCAGTCCTCCTGATTGGCCTTAGCTCACATGGTGGGTGGGAGGGCTGACCTCACCCACTGCTCTCCCTTGGGATGGGTTGGGCGGGGTCAGGAGGTGGATGGAGCACAGCTGTGGGCGGGGTGGACTGGAGGTCACGCATGTCAAGTTTTCTCACATGCGCCCCGCTGTTAGGATTCCAGCATGACCTCTGCTGGGGAGGAGAGGGTGAGAAAGGACACAGGACCTGCGCTGGTAGCAGGCCTGGCTTCTGCTTGGCTGCCTTAGCAAGTCTAGGTGTCCTGAGTACAGGGAGGGATATGTGAGAGATGGGGGCTGCTTCCTTGCAGTGCTGGCCCAAGCAGGCGCCACTCTGAGCCTCCTTCTTCATCTGAAAAACAGACAGTGAAAACTGGACATGGTGGCCTATTCCTACAATCCCAGATCTGGGGAAGCTAAGGCAGGAGAATAGTACGTGTGCGGTCAGCCTAGGCTACACGGTAAGACTGCACAAACTGAGCTAATACATTGAAGTGGTGGTGCTGAGGAGATGGTGATGGTGCCATTGACAATGTACTTGTACGCACATATCTGAGTTCAGACCCCCAGCACCCACGTAAAAACCAGATATGCAGCATAGAAATGAAACTCCTCAAGGATAGAGCTCGTGCCTGCTCTTTCCTCTGCAGCACCCTGGACTTTGGGCAGCTTGCCTATGGAGGCACTCCCAACATGCTCACGAGTGAACGGACGTGGGGTGCCTCTCCTGAAGCTCCCTGGGTGAGCTACTTTAGTCTCTAATGGAGTTGGTGATGGCCAATGGCAGGATGGGCTGAGCTGGGAAGAGGTGAGCTCCTCATCACCAAAGGTATTCAAGGAATCTGAGGGTAGGGAGAGAGAGGCTCCGTGAGCAAAGTGGGTGGCGTGCAAGCATGAGTGACTGGATCCCAGCACCCACATAAAAATCTGGGGGTAGTGGTGCATGCTTGTAATCCCAGTGCTGCGGAGTGGAGACGGGGATGTGTAGAGCTCACTGGTCAGTCAGCTGAGCCTCATCAGTGCACTTCATGTTCCGCAAGAAAACCCTGCTTTAAAAAATAGATAGAGAGTGACTGGGGAAGATTCCCAACATTGACCTCTGGACTTTACACACATGAATGAAGATGTATAACACACACACACTAACACAAACACACACACAACAAGATGTATAACACATATGAAAATATATAGTATACATACACCAAGATGTATAACACACACACCTAAAAATATGTAACACATATACCAAAATGTATAATACACACACATATACCAAGATGTATAACACACGCATAAAGATGTATAACAAATACACTAACACACACACCAAGATGTATGACACATACACACACAAAAATGTATAGCACATACACTAACATGCACACCCACATGAAGATGTAAAACAGACACACACACACACATACACACACACACACACACACATATACACATGAAAAAGAAAAGAAGACAGAAGTAGAGAGCCCCTTGGTGAAGGTATTAGAGCTGGGACTCAACAGCAGGTTCTGGTTGAACTGGGGGATACCACGAGACCTTTCTGACTCAGAATGAATGACAGACTGAACTGACTTTACCTCCCAGCCACTGGCAGCTCCCACGCACATCTGGCTCAGCAGTCCACACTCAAGTGAAGGTCACCTTTATACATGCTATGTCACATACCCTCCCCAGATGACACTGAGTACACATCCACACCCCCCCACACATTGCCCCTACAGCCACTCAATGGCCACCATTGCCATCATTAATCTCCTGAGCACCGAGGTCAGTCAGGCTTTGGGTTTTGTCCTCTCTCATCTTGTGTCATTCTTGCTCCCAAGAGGACCATGTCCCCATGTAAAGATTCAAAAGTAAGATAGCCAGGAGAGCCCTATACTCAGGATGTAGAATGAGTTGGAGAGGGAAGCCCTTCTTCACCCCATGGCTTGAAACAGTTGTGCACCACTACCATCGCCAGGTTTAGATAAAGTCTACTCTTAGGACCCTGCACTAAAATGGCATCTTACAGAGCATGAAAAGGGAGATGATGAAATTAAGGCTAAAGGACGATGAGGCTAGAGAACCAAGGCAAAGCAAAATGAGTCCACAGAGGGACTACAGTACCATAGACCGGGGTTCCGAGCTTCCCAGCAGTCAAAGCAAAAAAGGAAACATGAATTGTTTCCGTTTTATTCTCATCAGCATGTGACGCGGAGCAATGTCATCACCGATGTCCCTAAAGCAGCAGTGCTCAATCAGTAGGTTGTGATCCCTTTCTTTTTGGGTGTGTGTGTGTGTTCACGTATAAGATATCCTGCATATCAGATATTTACATTAGAATTTGTAACCGTAGCAGAATTACAGTTATAAAGTAGCGATGAAATAATTTTATGGTTAGGGGGTCACCACAACATGAGGGACTGTATTATTAAAGGGTCGCAGCACTAGGAAGATTGAGAACCACTGCAAAGTGAAGATGGTTGTCGGTCTCTGAGGCTGCTGACCTGGCAGCAAATTGATGGCTGCCCTGGTCTCCATCACCTATACATATGTGACTCCCCCATAGAAAGCCCATCTCTATTATACATATGTGACTCCCCCAAAGAAAGCCCATCTCTATTATACATATGTGATCATATGTGACTCCCCCAAAGAAAGCCCATCTCCTGTTGTACATTTGTGATTCCCCTGAAAAAAAATTTTTCGATCAGGTTATTTCTCTTTCTCAAAAAAATAGGATGTTCTCCTCTTACCTACAGAATGACACTGAAAAAAAAAATCGCAGCTTGTGTTCCAGCATTTCTTTGAATTAAGCCCAAAGTAAATGCCCGAATCCAAATTCAGCTCTCCTACCATGCCCCTGGGCAGGACACACAGCCACTCTGAGTCCCCACAGCCTTATTTCATTTCATAAAGATGCAAAGAAGCCTTGTGTCCATGCCCAGGATGGCAGCGCACTGAGTCTAATGACTAGAAGCTGGTGCCCGCTTCAGGCGCATCTGGCGCCTCCTAGATCCTGCAGCCTATGTTCCTGCGGGAGCTTCCGGCTGGCCGCAGCCTCCCTTTCTGTCTACTGAATTCCCAGCACACTTCTGGATCAGGTTCAAGTGCCACTTGAACTGGGGATAGCCTCTGATTTCTCAATCAAAACAAACTCATTCCTGCTCTTTTCCCACAGCACAGAATTAAATACAATACAACCCACCAACACAGGAAATACTGGCTGGTGTCTCACGCTGGAGGCCTGCCTCCTACTAGGAGCTTATCCAATTAGAAAGATGCTTTTTGATCAGTAATTTTTTAAAAAGCACATCTAAAAATTTTTAATTACAATTTTATTTATTTTATGTGCACGTGCGTGTACACACACACACACACGAGCTGGTGTTTGTGCATCTACCATGGTGTGCTTATGGAGGTCAGAGAACAACTTGTGAAGATCGGTTCTCTTGGATTTGATGCCCAGGACTCAGGTGAGCTGTCAGGTTTAGAGGCCAGTGCCTTTACTTGATGGGCCATCTTGACACTCCAGAGTGGTTTTATTTTTTCTTCTTTAGTGAAGCGGAGTAGAAGCATAGTGTGCATGACACCGCTTTTGATTTAGTTTTTGTAGATATAACACACAGTATGTTTACCCTTCATCCCTTCTGCTTCCGTGTGTGTGTGTCTGTGTGTGTGTCTGTGTGCGTCTGTGTGTGTGTCTGTGTGTGTGTCTGTGTGTGTCTGTGTGTGAGATGCCACTATTGAGCCCACAGCCTAAACTGCGCTATGCAATTGCTGTAACAAATGACCTCCACACCCAGTCCATGAATTTTCTTCCTGGGCCTTGTAGCTCCACAAGTCTGAATGCCACAGCACTCAGCCTGGGCTCCTGGAGGGTAAGGACTTACCCTGGGTTGCCTCTGTCGCCACTGTTTAATGCAGATCTTGACACATTAGCTGCTCAATTAGTGCTTCTTCAAGTGAGCCAGAAAGGTTGGAAATCAGAGGACGACGCTCATAAGCGTAGTGCGGGTGCCTGCTCATGGGTCAACCCCGCATTCTGCCACAACTTCCCAGGGACCCTCTAGACATAGCAGGATGGCAAACCTTCAGTGGAGCCTTGAGATTGAGGCTACTGGATGTGAACAGGAGAAAGTGCCTTAGTCCCTGCTTGCCTAAGACTCACCGTGAAGCTTAGAGAGTGGGAGTGATTGGGGGAAGAGTGAGGAGAAGAGCCAGTGTCCATCTGATGCAGCTCTCCTTGCTGAGCTTGCTGACAGTGAACCCACACACTCTCGAGTTCTCCTGACGCACACATGTGCTTACATGCCGGCCCATTTCTCATCTCCTGGGTGGGAATGCAGAGGCCCAGCATGGAACTGAGGCCTGGAACAGACTTTCTGAGTAAGCTGAGGTAGATCTAGGTCTCTCGAGGGACACAACAGATCATAAACAGAGACTGTCTGGAAAGCAGGTCAGACCCTCTGAGGAGGAGACTGGAGCCAGTGACCAGCTCCAGGGTTTGCAGATATGCAGGGGAGGGCAGTGGCCAGCACACCTATTCCTTGCTCTTCTATCTCTGGGTTCCAGGGTTCGTAGCTGCAACTCTGCAGTGCCGCCACGCAATGGCAGGTGAGGACTGAGAGACTGGCAGGCCTCGGCTGCATCTGTGCCCTGACAATCCCTCAATCATTTTGAACCTCTCCGACCCGGGTGGCCCTTTTGGCAGCTAGATTATAACACCCCTCTTCTTGCCTTTGACTGGGAGGATTGAATGAGGCAAGATGAACACCTAGGAAGTGTTCACGATGTGTGCCCTTTCTTCTCTCCTCCACCTTCCCACAAATCCTTTCCTTCCACCTCAGCGATTCTCCCAGATAAAAAATAGAACCCCTCGGTCCACATCTCAGACACCTGCAGTGTCCAAACTCCCCCCAATTTTTTCTAAGTTGGATGACATTCATTTCAGTAAGCTTTTTGTCCATCTAAGTCCCTTGTCACCTCAGATTCCAGTTGACTGAGGGCACGTGTGTATGGACACATATGAACATTCATGCTCTCCCTTCAGCCATGGCTTCCACACATCCTCCTTGTAAACCCCCAGCTCCAAATCTGCTCCCAGACCTGCACAGTTGGAAGCATCTGGCTGCGTGAGTTCTGTACCCAGTGTCCCAGTTCTTGCCTGTCTCCCCACAGACCTGTCTGACTCCCGCATATAATGACAGTGCTCCACACACAAGAGCCAGCTCCCAGCTCTCAGTAAACCAGGCCTTCATGCGCATGCGCTGTGGATGGCTCTGGCCAGAATTGTTGTTGTTGTGTTCCACAAGCTGGCATGGCACACTCACGGCCTGTCACACGGTGGACCTTACCTAGAAGATTCTTAAAATGGCTCACAGCATCCAGGAGAATTTTTAAATCTGGGTCCGTTAGATAATTGAGGGAGTGTTATAAGACCAAGACAGGCAGGCCAGGCAATGAGGGACAGGGGCTGGATGACCTTGAGTGAGGCCTTTCTCTTCAGTGGGAGTCACAGTAAAATTCTGAAGTCTATAAATATGACTTTTAAAAAGCTAACTCTCTCTCTGAAAAGAAAACTAGGGCAAGAGGAGCTTTTTCAAGCAATGCTCATCCTGCCTGAGGGTTTTTTGTGTGTATGCTGACAGTTGAACCCAGGATCCCCCACTTGCAAGGTACCTCCTTTACACAGTGATACCCAGCCCCTGAGATGCTTAGCTCTCCCTGCCCCGTTAAATATGGTAACTTGTAGGTAGAGAAGGGGCAAAGGCCCTGGTTTACACAGGAATCTAAGGTCGTTTGATGAGAGGTCCCCAGCTGTGACCTACTTATGCCTCTCATTATGCTCTTCTTAGCACAGCTGTAGACCAGGCCTGGGAATTCATCTAACTAAACTGAGCAAGGATTTCTCTATCAGGGCAGGTTTTTTCCAAGGACAGGAGACCTCAAGTGGACAGGGCCACTTGAGGAGGGAGGAGCCATGTTGACAAACTGCCTTGCATTCCATGCCAAAGTGTCCCACATCCTATCACAAACTGCCCCGTATCCCATCACAAACATCCTACATCCCATCACAAACTGCCCTGCATCCAATCACAAACTGTCCTGCATCCCATCACAAACTGCCCTTCATCCCATCACAAACACCCTGCACCCCATCACAAACACCCTGCATCCCATCCCAAACTGTCCTGCATCCCATCACAAACTGTCCTGCATTCCATCCCAAACTGCCCTGCATCCCATCTCAAACTGCCCTTCATCCCATCACAAACTGCCCTTCATCCCATCACAA
>JABTXL010021222.1:1979260-2053295 GCA_025134845.1 Neodon shergylaensis | reverse complement strand
TCTTCTTCTTCTTCTTCTTCTTCTTCTTCTTCTTCTTCTTCTTCTTCTTCTTCTTCTTCTGTTTTTTTTTGTTTTTGTTTTTCGAGACAGGGCTTCTCTGTAGCTTTGGAGCCTGTCCTGGAACTAGCTTTTGTAGACCAGGCTGGCCTCAAACTCACAGAGATCCGCTTGCCTCTGCCTCCTGAGTGCTGGGATTAAAGGCGTGCGCCACCACCACTGCCCCGTTTCTAATCTAGGTTTCTAAATGCATGGTCTGATAACCCCTGTTGAAGTCAGGAGCATGTCTGAAAGTCAGCTTTGGTTGTATAATAAAACAGAAATCTATGAAATTGTGTTGTCAGTCTTGAAGAAGCCAAAGAAGTTAGGGGTGGGATTTTGTAGGACATTTGCCTAGCGTGTACAAAACTCTGGGTTCCAAGTACAGCACCACAGAACCAGGCATGATGGAATGTGTCTGTCACCAAACCACTCACAGGAGGTGGAAGCAGGAAGATCAGAAGGTCAAGGGCGTCTTAGGCTACACAGAGAGTTAAGAGACCAGCCTGGGCTACGGTAGAACCTGCCTCTAAAGGGAAAACAAACAAACAAAGAGCCTTGCTATCTGCTAGTGGATGAAAGAGCGGTCCTTCAAGGTTATGAAAGACAGCTGAGAGGTCTCATGTTTGATTTATTCTGACACATGTCATTTTGGTAAGCCATGCTAATGAGCAGCTGCTATCACCACACAGATGTTTGAAGCCCAGAAGCACAGTTGTTTGCAGGGTTTTTTGTTTGTTTATTTTTTTTGCTGAGATGGTTCATTTCCTGTCAATATCTGTCCTGGTCTCACCTAATTACAGCTTTAGTTTTTAACTGGGGATAAAAGGACTACATTTCCCAAGAACCTTTGCAATTTAGCATGCGGTCTCATGACAAAGTCTGGTCAATTACATAATTACCACTAGCAGCACCTGGTAATATGTGGAGGAAGGGGAGTTAGTTGCTTCTGCTATCTTCACTTCACATGGAGAAAACTGTGAAGTTTCCAGGGAGTCATTTTAGATGACCGAGCAATGAGAGAGAAGGAACCTGGGCCCCTACAGCTTAGAAAAGGGGAGTCATCCTAATGGCCAGCACACTTATTTCTAGATTGTGAATGACAGGTAACCAGACTTCTGTCTTGGTCATGTTACTTTGAGTCTCTATTAGAGCATCCCAAATCATGCCTTTGCCCTAAGCCTTGTGTCTAACTCCTCCAAACTTTCATGACACTGCATGGGTGCAGGGTGTGGATGACCTGGTTTTGAGAGTCCCAGCTTAGGTAGAAAGCATACAGCTGCAACTCAAGGCCTCCACCCCTTGCTGTCTCCGACCTAGCTGCAGGAATCTCTGGGGGACCTCACTGTAGCTTTCTCTCTTCAGCCCAGTGCTGTGAGATAATGCTCTTTTAGCCAGTAAAGATTTTGCACTCGTATTGGTTCAATAAAATGCTGATTGGCCAGCAGCCAGGCAGGAAGTACAAGTAGGGCACCCACACTAGGAAAATTCTGAGGAAAGGCTCAGTCTGCAGTTGTCACCCAAATGCAGAGGAATCAAGATGAGAACGCTGCACCGAGTAAGGTGCCAAGCCACGTGGCTAAACATAGACAAGAATTATAGGTTAATTTAAGTTGCAAGAGCTAGTTAATAATAAGCTTGAGCTAATAGGCCAAACAATTTATAATTAATATAAGCCTCTGTATGTTACTTGGGTACTGAACTTCTGAGGGACCAGGCAGGACAGAAACTTCCATCTACAGCCCTAAGAGTGACCCTGATGTTCTGGAGCAGGGTAAGGGATTCAGGCAGAGAGAAACAAATGGGCAACAAAGTAGAGCGGCTGGGGTCAGTTAGAAGCCATGTTGGGAATGCCAAGTGCAGAGCTGGAAGGAGGCAGACATCATCCAATGTAGCAGATGAATAAAAACACAGAGACAGATATTGGGGTTCGTCCTGAAGGTAGAAAAGCAAAACAGTCAGCCACTGGCTCTTACCTGTACCTAAGTCCAAAGCAGCGATCCTGCCTCCATAAATCTCAGAATGAGACTGAGACTAAGAACTGTCTCCTCCTGCCTTATATTCCTTTCTAGAGCATGCCCGCTAGAGCATGAAACTCAATCTCAGGGCCGTGGGTTTGAGCCCCATGTAATCCAATGACTTACAAATGGCACCCAAAAGTTTGGCAAGAATTTCCACATAAACCTGAGATTTTTTTTTTTAAAGAAAGGATTCTAGACAGACAAGAACAGAGTCCAACACAGATTCTTGGTAACCATCTTTATTCCTGCAAGCTAGGTTTGCTGACGTTGAGCAGAGGTGTGGCTCCTTTAAGAGAGGCTTCCGACTCAACATTAGCAGCAAAAACTCACAGTTCTCTTAAGAGGTTCTGCCACCAAACACCCAAATGGTGTTTATAAGCAGCCAAAATCAGGCTGCTTCGTGGTGGCATGGACTAGACTCCACAGAGTTGTGACAATTAATCTGGCTTCCACCAGTTTCTCTGCCATGAGGCTAGACTCACAGGATGCTAAGGAATTGGGTGGAGCCAGGCGTCAAAGCCACAGCTTTAATCCTAGCCATGCCATTTAGCAGATTTAAGATGCATGTGGTCAGAAAAAGATAGAGATAGACAGTAAAGACATATTCAGATGGGAAAAAAAACCTCTAAACGGTTTACAGTGTGTTTAAAATATGTATAGACTTGGGAGAGAAAAGAAAAAGGATAGAAAAAGTCCTTTTAAAAAGTTCTTTAAAAAGAAATAGAGTAGCCAGGTGTGGTGGTGCTCGCCTTTAATTTCAGCACTTGAGAGGCAGAGGCAGGTGGATCTCTATTTGTTTGAGGCCAGTATGGTCTAGAGTGAGTTCTGGGACAGCCAAGGATAAACAGAGAAACCTTGCCTCAAAAAAAATTAAAAATAAAAATAAAAGAAATAGTGTGCAAAAAAAAGCCACATAAAGATGGAAAATACACAGAGAGTCTGGATACTGTGTTATTGTGTTGTCTTTGAATTGTTTGACTGCTGAGGAAGGAGCAACAGCTGCTAAAAGGCATTTGATTACAAATCTATATATTTTGAAAATGCCTCGACTTCAAAACTTAAGTCAAAAGTTATGTTACTTTGGAGAAGAGGTTTTGCTTTTATTTTCACAGTAAATGAGAAGCTGTGGATTCATTCTGGGCTAAGAAAAATAGGGTTTGATCAAGGAAGACCCCTGAAAAATCTCCCATGGGAAAGGAGAGCCCAGATGATCCAATATTTCAGAGCACCTCTGGTACAGTTTCCTTTGAGTTCTACATCCAGAACAGCCTCAAGACTGCTGACTGAGATAATCCCGTCTCACAGAATACTCCAGTCAGGATTTGACCATAATCCTAAATTTTCTTTAGGTCCCCATAAAGATTATCAGTGCCCTGATCAGCAGGGAGTAGCCTAAAAAAACTACACCCATATTCCCCAAAAGTGGATTATGGATGTTTGTCTTTATTTAGAGTATTGGTTACAAGTTGTTGATAATGGTCAGGAAAAAAACCTAAACAAAAGAGATTAGATTCAGAGTTCTTGCTTTGAAAATTAAAAAAAAAATGGGAAATGCTGTTGGATAATGCTCTTGTATACTGTAAAGATTTGTCACTCATATTGGTTTAATAAAACACTGACTGACCAGGAAGGAAGTATAGGTGGGGCAACCAGACTAGGAGAATTCTGGGAAGAGGAAAAGCAGAGAGTCAGCCACCAGCCAGATACAGAGAAAGCAAGATGAGAATGCCTTACTGAGAAAAGGTACCAAGCCACATGGCTAAACATAGATAAGAATTATGGTTTAATTTAAAGTTGCAAGAGCTATTTAATGATAAGCCTGAGCTAATAGGCCAAACAGTTTATAATTAATATAAGCTTCTGTGTGTTCCTTTGGGGACTGAACAGCTGCAGGACCAGGGGGACAGAAACATCTGTCTACAATCCAACCCTACTCTCTTCATTTACAGAGCATGCAATGAAGGTGTGAAGATCTGAGGCCACATTCAGAACTAGTGGAAGAGAAAGCAAGTCCTGGCTTGAACCCAGATGGCCCCATCCTGCCCAGTCCAGGGTACTTTCTGGACTGCCCCTACTGCTGGAACAGCTCAGCCCAGAGGGACCTGGGAGTATACCAGTCTTAACAAACACCCCGCTTCACCCCAACAGCTCTTGGTTCTCCAGCTCCACCCCAGATCCAGGACCCTCTGACTTTGTTTCCCATTATCATAGATGCATGTGTGCTGAGAGCTGTTCCCACAAGCCAGGCTCAGTGGCAGGGCCCAGTGCCTGCTCAGCTGAGTCGTCCAGAATGTGGACCGTTTCCCAGTCTCTTGTGAAGACAAACACAGCATTGTCCAAAGTGCTTCCTTTCTTCCCCCCCTTGGGTTCTTTTCTCGGCTGCTTCTGTGGTGTGAAAGGGAAGGTGCCACCTGTCACCACTGGCTGTTAGTCAATGTCTCCTGAAATTAGGGCTAAGGGCAGGCGGGGTCTCTGTTCCTTTTCTACTCTGATGTTACCCCCATGCTGTGTTGACCCATCCCCCGAAGCCTACACCTCACAGAATCTGAAATTCCTCAGCAGGACCTCAGAGTATTTTATTCGGCAAGGTGACAAACCATTTTGATAAGTGAAAAAAAATGTTATCTCCCTGAGATACCAGAGAGACCCGGAAGTAACAGCTACTCAGGACTAGGAAGCAGACATAGGACTGGTATGTTCATCTGTTTTCCATTGCTATGATATAATACCTCAGGTTGGCAATTTTTATAAAGAAAGGAGGTTTGGAAGCCCACAGTCGGGGAATTTGTCTAACACTGGACTTTGGAGCACTTCAGGAGCTCTGCTCTAATGAAGGCAACCAATCCTGACTACTCCCCAAAGGTTCTGCCTTAAATACCATTGCTAACTGCCATTTCACCCCCTATTTTGGATATGTTTTTTTTTGTGTGTGTGTGTGCACATTCGTGGTGTGTGTGTGTGTGTGCACATTCGTGGTGTGTGTGTGTGTGCATATGTGGAGGCCAGAAGTTGACTCTTGGTATCTTCTATCACCTCACCTCGTTTTTTTGAGTTGGAGTCTCTCATTGAACCGTGTGTATGGTGTGTGTGTGTGTATACATATATAGGAAAAACATGTCTTACTATGTAGTCTTGGCTGGGCTGAAACTATATACCTAGACCAGGCTGACCTCAAAGCCACAGAGATTTGCCTGTCTGCCTCCAAAGTGCTAGATTTAAAGGCGTGTGCTACCACTCCCAGCTTCCTGCAGATATTCTGAACTAACATCCTGAACTAGAACTGTGGAGCCCTCAATCTACTTGACCTGTCACTGAGATGCCCCCCCCCCTGGGACATGGGGAGTCACCTTCCTAACATCCTGAACTAAAACTGTGGAGCCCTCAATCTACTTGACCTGTCACTGAGACCCCCCCCCCGGGACATGGGGAGTCACCTTCCGCCCACCTCTTGATCCAGTCCACTGTCCCTTTGCATTTCAGCCTCAGTGTGCCTGTGATTCCTGAAGACATGGCTGTCCTCTTGACCCATGTAAACCCTATACCCCACCGTGTTCACGTAACATTTAGATTTAAACATTGTTTATGTTTGTGTGTATGCATGGCATATGTGTGGGCACACACACCACAGCACACATACGGAGATCAGAGGACAGCAGGGTTGGTTCTCTCCTTTCACCTTCACATGGGGTGCAGATGTCTCATTCAGGTAGGCACGTGGCAGGTGCGTTTACCCCCTGAACCATCTCACCGGTCCTTACCATTGCTTCTGTTTAGCATGACCATTTCCCACACCGTCATAACAGACTTTCAGGGTTATCTGTGTGTGTGTGTGTGTACGCATGCATGTGTGTGCACAGGCATGTGTGCATATATGTGTGCATGTGTCTGTGGAGGCCAGAGCTGCCATTCCTCAGACACTGTCCACTTTGTTTTTTTGAGATTGGGCCTCTCACTGACATGGACCTTGCCAAGTAGGCCAGGCTGGCAAGGAGCCTCAGGGATCCTTCTGTTTCTTTTTCCCAGGCCTTTGACTACAAAGCACCATCATGTCTGGCTTGTGTGTTTGTGTGTGTGTGTGTGTGTGTCTGGGGAGGGGGTGAATGTGAGGATCAGAACTCAGGCCCTGGTGGTTGTATGGCATAAACTTTACCAGCCAAGCCGTCTCCTCAGCCCTTGGCATTATAATTTTTAACAGCTGCAGAATGTTCCATGGATATATACTACTTAATGCACTCAGCCAGCCTCCTACTGTCAGGCCCCTTTTCGGCTTCCACTTTGGGGGCTGTATAAATAGGTCTGTATTGAGCATCTTGATGCTCAGAGCCTTTCTCTGTGTTGGATTACTTCCTTTGGACACATTCCCAGAAGTGGGATTACTAGGTCACAGGATGTGGACATTTTTATGGCTTGTGATACTTGTTGCCAAATTGCGCTCCAAAGGCAGACACCTCTTTAGTTTGTGCGTCTTTGATAATGGTTTATACAGTTTTGGACCACGTTGCCCCAGGACCCAGAATGACACTGGGCAGCTGGGACTTTGGACTTATTCTCTCTTTTGAGAAACGTCTTTCAAGTTGCTTAGTAGTCTCTTGACTATCAAGATAATACATGCGTGGTAGAGAATGGTGGTCAGAACGGCAGTAGCCAGACAGAACAAAAGCACTGTGGGCCTTCCTTTCTCTCCTTGGAGTCTCAGAATGGGGGGATTTCTGGTGTTGGAATGCTAGGCTAAAATTTGGGACTGAACTTACCAGGAAGTAAAAAGGTTGGTTTTAATCACAGCTTACACACAGGGAGGGCCTGATCCTGCCAGTGTCCCTGGGAAGGCCTGCACAGTCTAGCCACGTGGATTCCATATCTCCTTCCTTTAATAGTATGAAATCCCACTGAGGATTGGCAAGACTCCGGCAGGGATATCTTCTGAGCAGACATCTTTGCCTTCACCAGCATGATACAGACTCACTCAGACACAAGCTTGGTCCATTCACAATGGAGTGATGGTTTGGGCCTGGGCAGGCCATGTAGGCCTATTTCCTAACCTTAGAAGCTAGTGTTGAACAGAAATCACAAGACATTCTGAGCAATGCTGGGGGCTATGCAGTGACTGCCTTGAGCAGACATAGGGTGAGAAGGGACGGCTCAGGACTGCAGAGCGTTCACTGGACACACTCTGCGTTAGGCGCTTTGCACACGTAAAACACACTGACTGCTCACAACACTTTTGCCTATATTTTCCCCACTTCATGATATGGAAACAGGGGTTCAAAGCTTGTTCAGAACCTCAGGATTGGAACCCTACAACCTGGCTCTCATTCTGAATCTTGGGTAAGACCAGCTATCCTGAATTCTGGTACAGCAGACCTGCTGCTCCCTTATTCTTTCTGCCTTGACCTCCCTCCCCAGGCTGGTATCCTCACATCTCTGTCTACAGAAGCGGTGCAACAGGATACCATAGACTTGACGGCTTAAGCAACAGACGTGTCTATTCTCAGAATTCTGGAGGCCAGAAGTTCAAGAACAAGGCCCAGGAAGGATGGTTTCTGGTGATGCTTCTCATCCTGGCTTGCAGACTGTCACTTTCTTGTTACATCCTCACGTGACCTTTCTTCTCTTCTGTGACCCTTGCACCCCACTTACGACACTGGTCCTGCCTAAGGCCTTAACTCCCTGAATGCTCTCAACCTCATCTGATCTCAGAAGTGATCAGGGGCAGGCCTTATTGGTACCGGGTGGGAGCTTCAATATCTGAGCCCAGGAGCACACTGACTTACTTATTCTGTCCTGTTTGGTCAACAGTGCCCTAACTCTGTCTCCTACAAACCTACCCGCCCTGGCATTGTCACTTGATTTCACACTGACACAGGCTTTGAGAATGGCTCAGTCTGCAGAGTGCCTGCCTTGCCAGCACAAGAACCTGAGTCAAATCTCTAGGACACACATAAAAATGCTGTGTATGATGACAGAAGTTTATAATGCCAGCAGGAGGGAGGCAGAGATACCCCTGGGGCTTGCTGGATAGTCGGCCTTACCTGAGCGCCAGGCCAATGGGAGGTTCTGTCCCCAAGGACGAGACCTGAGATCGTCCTCTGGCCTCCACATGAACGCACACACAGGTGAGCGTATGCCACCTTCCGCACACACCCATTCACACATGGATACACACACCACACTACTATTTTAAAGGCTGTCCTACCATGGGGCCTTGCCTCAGTGCTGTCCACAAACATGCCTTTCTTTCTCACTAGATCACCGTTCCAAGCCACTTTCACGCATGCTCACCCTTTACCCATTGGCTGCATCCATTCCTTTGGTCAGCCCAGCAGCTGTCTAGTGAACACCTTCCCTCTCAGCCCTGCAGGGTGCTCGCCCAAGCCCGCCCACCTCAGACACTCCCTGACCACTCAGGGTTGTCTCCCCCAATACCCCCTCCCCCACCGCCCAGCTCTCAGACACTTTCTTGCTCAGAGTGGGAGCAGAGTTGTAGATTCAAAGGGCTGTTGTTTCTAGACAAAGGGTGCAAATCACCAAGAAGATTAAAGCACACAGGTGCCAAGAAGAGACACACTTAGTGTGTGTTGGTCACACTCAGCACAGACGGTCCCCAGAGCCTAAGAAACAGGCATGCTTCTGGGACATGTGGCCAGTAGGTAATAGAGAGACAGTGCCTCTCGGTGTCCTATCGCAGGGGACCTATGGTATGGACGTCATTCAGTTCATGGAGCTCCCTACCCTGCCCGGTCATACCCTCTACCTACCATGCCTATCTCAAGGGAGTCAGGAAAGAAGGGGTGACCCCACAGCAGGTAGAGTCAAAGGAGCTCCCACCAGCCAAGCCGATCCTAGCTCTGGGAACACCTATACTGTCTAGGAGCACAATATCCTCCATTCCTCCCACAGCGCTGAGTAGACAAAAAAGCTCAGACATGCTTTTTTGTTTTGTTTGCTTTGTTTTTTCAGAGGCACGTTACACAGTTCAGGCTGGCCTAGAACTCGAGACCAAGTGCTGGGATTACAGGCCTGCCGCACCATGTCAGGTTGATTCTATATTTTCATGAAAATAGTTACAGTTTAGGGAGGATCTTTTGAAACCTAAATCTGGAATCAGGCATGGCACACACACACACCTGTAATTCTAGCACCTGGTAGGCTGAGGCAGGGGATTGCGAGTTCCAGATCAGTTATGCTACATTAGTGAGACTCTATCTTAGAAAAACAAACAAAAGCCAGCTGCCAAATCTGACAGGACTCCGTGCATAGGGCCACTAAGCAGTCCCCCAGTCCCTGTCCCTAGGGTCAAGTGCACGGTCTCTACAAATGGGATTATAAGGGTCCTCCAGGCCTGAGCCCTGACAAAACACAGCAAGGCACTTTTCTGTTTGTTTCGGAACCTTCTCCTCTCCCCAGGGCCTATGCACAAGGTGCTGTCTCCTCTGCCTCTGGTCACTCATCTTTGAAAGACTTCCATCAGTGTCACTACCTGGAGCCGACTTTCTCTCTGTTTCTGCCCCTGCCCTGCTCTGTCTACCTCCCCTTCCTCCCAGCATTCCTCACTGCGGTGTCTGGTGTCTGGCAGTTGCCTTCTCCCAGCAGCCTCACTCCCACACTGCCCTTGACCTTGTTGACCACATTTATGTTTTCATTCCAGCGACTTACAAAAGACAATGTTTGGGGGGGATACTGGAAGGATGGGGTTCGGGACAGGCGATCTGTGAGCCCCCAGCACACATCAGCTCACTTTCCCACAGCCCTAAGGCCTGGGCAGCAGCATCTCCTTCAACACAGCCAGGGATGATGCAGGCTCAGAGCAGGTGGAGGGTGGATGCTCAGGAGTGCTGGAGCCCAAGGGCGGTGGGGGGTGCAGATCCACAGAAACCTTTGTTCTCCCTCATACCTGCTTGCCACCTTGTTCCTCCTGATGGTGACACACACCCCAGGAATGCTACTGCCCCAAAGGGTAGCTGGGAGGTGTCCAGTCCCTTTTAATTAAAAGTCAGCCAGCCTGCATCCTCCCTACTCATTCCTCTCCCTCTCTTTCTAAAAACCCACGATCAGCAGGGCTGTGAAAGAGAGGGGTGGGGCAGTGGAGAAATTGCTGGATCCGCATCTCTCTCCCCCCACCCCCCGCCATACACCCTGCTGCAACCAGCCTGGGGAGCTCAAGGGCTATAGGCCTGAGAACCCTGCAAAATGGAGGTCATTGGGGCTCCCTTTAATGTCCCCTCCTTCTCCAGAGTCCTGATTTTAGGTCACCCTCTTCCTCTGGGGACTGTCATGACTGCCATGAGAGGCAGCAGTGTCTGTAAAGTCCCCAGGAACCATATCAACATTCACGCTCCAGGCTCAGGAGAAGGGGGACACTGACAAACCCTTTCACCAGCTGAACAAGCCCTCAGGGAGAGAGAAAGACCCATACTGGAGAAGCTGTCACACCATGGCAAAGAAATAGTGTGTCCTTTGTGAGGTGCAGGCCTGGAACTGGGCTACAAGAGGGCCCTGGGGCATGAGTTAGCCAAGGGTCATCCTAGAAGTAGGAGAGACAGTCACTCCAAGGGAGCTACGTGGCAGAGATAGCCAAGAGTCAAGGAACAACACTCATGTTAGGAAAGGAGCTGCAGGAAAAGTGGTACTTAAGCTCTTAGAGTTTGGAGTGTTGTGTGTGTATACATGCATATGGACACATGCATGTGTGTACATGCAAGTATGCATATAAGTATACACATGTATATGTGTGGGGGTACATTACATATGTGCGCAAATATGTATGTGTATGCATGCATACATATGTGCGTGTTGTGTGTCTGTATATGCATGTGCATTTGCACTTTTGATGAAGGACTGTTTGTAGGTTGAAGAAATCTTTGGCAGCAGCCATGGGATCAGCTAGAAGATTCTTCCTTCTGTGCGGTACAGGGACATACCGCTGTGGGCCATTCGTGGTTTTTCTCAGTGTCCTCTCCCCAGTCCTGTGTTCCTTCTCATGGGGGTCTGTCTTGGAAGCAGAGATAGCAAAAGCAGTTCACACAAAGAGACAGGCAAGGGACCCCCAACCCCCAGCCAGTCTCCAAGGACCTAGTTCATTAGGACGCATCCTCTGTTGCCATGGAGACCTGGGGCCCCCCAGAGCCTCGCTAATAGTCTCTGAATTCACTCAGGCCTGGAGCACAATTAGACAAGATGGATTTTTGAGTTGTGGCATAATGAGACCCGGATGTCCGGAAGGCATATGGCAGTCTCCCAGGGGAGGGCTGGCCTAAGAGTGTACTGTTGTCAAGGGGTCACCAGGGCCTGCCTCTCTAAGACCGGAGAACTGAGCTGCCCCGGGGAACACTTCTCCCTCAAAATTGTTCCAGAGCAGCCCTGCCTCAGTCTGGGCAAGAGGAGAGTAAAGAATAAGGCCCCTATTTATCTTAGATGCTTCCTTTCCTGGGTAGGGGCTGTATTCTGTACCCTCTAGAGCAGTGGTTCTCAACCGGTGGTGACCCCTTTTGGGGGAGCTGTCCAACCCTTTCACAGGAGGTGCATATAAGATATTTCGTATAGCAGATATTTATATAACGATTCATAACAGTAGCAATGAAAATAACCTTAAGTCGAGAGTCATCACAGCGTGAGGCCTGTCCCGAAGGGTCGCAGCACAGGAAGGTTGAGAACCGCTGCTGTAATTGGACATCGCAGGGCCAGGCATAGAGCGAGCACAGCCTGTGCATCCCTTACCTCCTGCTGCAGGCCTCAGGGCTCACGCTAGGACAGTAAAGGTGAGACACATTCTAATACAACTATCTCACCCTGGCAGTGGCGTGAGGCCAGAGTTCAGAGAAGAAGCAAGCAGAAGGCTCCTTTGGAGCAGGTCATAAAAGACGAGATTAGGCGGCATCTCCAGGAGAAAGGGAGCAGAGAACAGTCGGACTGAGTTTGAGGCCAGCAGGAATAGAAGTTAAGGGGTGGCATGGCCAGAAACGGGAGGTATCCAATGTCCAGGTGAGTGGTCTGTGGAGAAGGACGCTGGCGGCATATCCCTGCTCTTCTTCCTGCTCCTCTAATCCAGTCAGGCCCTCCCTGGTGGACCCATGACATGGCTACCCTAACTTCAGTCCCCACCAGCTTCCCTAGAAGGAAATCCTCCCTTCAGGTTCCAGAAACCCTCCTCGGAACATGCTTCCTTCTGCAAAAGCTCCTCTTGGGCCTTACTCATCTCCACACAGACCTGTTTGTTCCCTCAGGAGCACCCAACAATGAGCCCACGGAGAGGGGAGAAAGAGCAGAAATGTCAGCTCTTGTCAAATGGAAGGACTGGGTGGAATTGGGGGGGGGGGCTCCAGAAGAGGAAGTGTGCAAGTCACCAGGTGCTCACCTCTCCAGGGCACTAACCGGTTAGCTTCTGGAAGGTGGAACTTTCCAGAACTTGCCTCTGGACCATGCAGAGGGGTAGGATGGTATGCCAAACCGACAGACTTCCAGCCCTCACGCCTCCCACCTGGCCAGCTTGCACCTGGTGTGGGGCCTACCACAAAGGCTCTGAAACTGGCCAGCTGCCTCTGAGAGCCGTGGGACAGGCTGTGCTGACTGGGAATGGGGAGCAGGGATGGGGACAGAAGCATAGCTGGAGTTTTTCCTGAGCCGGCTTCTCTCTGCCCGGCTTTACCACAGTCACTCTGGTGACGCCGCTTAGCTCCATGGCAACAGGATGGTTTGTTTGTGAGGGCTTTTCCTTTTCTTTCCTTTGGAGATGGGAGGGAAGCAGCAATCTGGAGATGTTATTGGCTAAAGGCAAATGTCCTAAGACATGTGACAGAATCTGGAGCCATCTCTGTCTGCTATGTGACCTTGGCTATGTTACCTAGCCTCTCTGAGCCTCAGAGTGCCTCTTCACATGATAGGTCATGTTTACAGGCTGTGGGCGGGGTGCTAGGAGACCCAGGTGGAGAGCTCCACGCAGGCTGTGGCAGAGTGAAAAATGGGGAAACCTCTTGCTTCTCACTCCACCCACCCCCACTCCCAGTGCTCCTGACAGATTTAAATTGCACAGTATCTCCACCACCTGAGTCCCCAAACCAGGCCAGCCCAGAAAGCCTATGCCCAGAGGCCTAGCAAGCAGCAAACTCCTTCTTCCTGTCTCATCTCCTTGACCAAGAAGTTTGTGACTTAATTGCTCTTTGCGTTACTCAATTTGAACCAACCAGAGCTCCAATTCCCCACAGGGAAGAAAGAGAGAGATAGAGAGCTGCTTCTGTCCAAAAATACTAATGAGCAGAGGCTGGGAGACAAGAGAAGGCGACCCTGAGGACATCTTGAACACAGCTGGCCCAGCAGGAACACATGGCCCAGTTTGAAGAATGCTCAGGACAGGAGAGGTGACAGGCGAAGCTACTGACTGGATCCATGGGCCACAGGTCAGCAAGTCTGGGCAAGTGATGCCAGGATCCCGGATGTTTGGGGATACCCCGGATGTCACCTGGCAGTGTTCTTAGTCCCACTTAGTCCCCAGCATTCATGTTATCTCCTGAGTGCATCTCTTTCCACGGCTGTGGCCTGACTTGTACCCTCACGGCTCACCATGGCTGCTGGGTAAACATGATGACCTCCAGCCTCATCTCCCCCCCCCCCCCAGTCCTCCCACAGCTCTCATTCAGTAGCCAGAGGAGAGAGCACTTCCTCCTCAGCCTCCTTTCTCACCCAGGCTTCTGGTATTACCCCCAGGGGCCATGTTACGTCTGTGGCAGGCAGGCAGGCCCTTCCCAGCCTTCCAGCTGGCCACTCAGTCAGACACTCTTCAGATCCCATGCTCCACCCTTCTCTCTCTTCCTTCCACTCTGCTCCGTCACTCTGGCCCTTGCCTGGCCACGTTTTTCTTAATGTCATTGACTTCCAACGGATGGGATGTTATTTGTGCTCAGTACAGCCTCCCCACCCTCCTAAGCCTGTCCTTGAGGGCAGGGACCTTTTCTGTTTTGATCACAGGGTAGATAGACGCGTCCCATGTTCTAGAACATTTGCTGGTCCAACACATCCTTAGTGAGGAACCCTGCCGGCTCCAAGCTTGATTGCGTCGTTTCCCTTTCTAGACAGACCTCCACTACCACCCACCCAGCTCCACCACCAACCTTCCATCTTCCCCTCCACCAGGGCTCCTCGGTGCCTCCCCTCTCCCAGAGCCTGAGCAGGTCCCCTCTACGGGTCCCCTCAGTCCTCAGGGCTCCCCCTCAGTGCTCGCTCACATATATCCTCGTGTCTGTTTGGCTGCTCACTTCCCAAACAAGAGTTCTGTTTCCTTAAAAGCTGGGCGGGCCTGTCCCCTCTGTGTCCTCTGAGGCAGAGCGAAGGCTGGCATACAGCAGGTGCTCCCTGGGTGCAGGTTTGTGTGTAGCCTTGATTGCTCTGAGGAAGGCAGCTGTGATGAACTATACTGAGTACACAACCCACCCCGGGAGCAGGGGTGGCAGTCTCCGCTCATGAGTCTGAGCTTCAGCCCGGGAGTGTCCCAGAGACACCTGATGCAGCACCCCAGGGCAGACAGAGAGCTCTGGGCCTCTCTCGTGAGTGGCAGCCAAGTTGACTCTGTCACACCGCCTGGCCTGGAGCCCCAGGCTTTCCCCTCTGAAGACTAGCCCAGCCCACTGTCAGGAGGAATTGCTACCTTACTTCTTGGTTTCCGCAGCTCCCCGGGGGATGTAAACCGGACAACAGATCCCCTTCCTGGGAGGAAATCCTGCCAGCATTCTCAGGGACAAGGGATGTGGAAGTCTACCTAAAGAAGGAAGAGGCCCTTTGTCCCAGCCACTGAGGCAGGGTAGTGCCTGTGTCAAGGGGGCACACCCTCTGCCCTGACCCCATAGGCTCACCTGGGCTCTGAGCTTCCTTCAGTCCTTTTATTGGCTTTAAACCTTGCATAAATGGTACTTGGCACAGTGCAATAAATCTTCCGTGTGCTTGGCCACACCGGAATCCTTCTGACCCTCCAAACACTCATAAGGAGAAGATAGAACTGAATTGGTAACTCCCTCCTTTCAAAATTGGAAACAAAGGCCCAGAGAGGTTAAGTAAATTGCCCATGGTCACTCAACATAATAGAGGTAGAGTTCAGAATAGAAGGCAGGCTAAGATTCCAGTTACTGTTTGAAGTCACCAGGAAAGGCTTTCTGGAGCCTGGAAGGACGAGAGGATGCTCTGGCCTCTTCAGATTTCTCACTCCTTCCTCCAAAAGCTCAGCCTCTGCTTGGCTTAAAACCCAGACCAATCATACCATCGCTTGCCGAGACACCGGAAGCCGCCTTTCCCAGTGGCTTCTGCCCTGGAGGATATGTTCAATAAACATAGCTACTTTCTCATCTTCCTGTAAACATTCAGGCAGCACAAACAAACAGACCTGCTTTTGATCTACTGTGGCTAACTCAGAAACAGGGTGTTTCTCCCACGCAGGACTCCCCACCCCCAGCACTGCAGAGCCCCCAGGGTCCTGTGGGACAGGGGACGGCAGGAAATGGGCCCTTCCTGCTGAAGCTGCTCGTGGGGATGTGATCCACAGTGAGCTGAAGTCCAGAGTTCAATCCCTGTCAGAAGCACCCCTCCCCACGGCCCGCCAGGAGGACAGAGTCTGCCGTGTCTGCTGTTCTTGGGGACACTTCAGTCACCCCTGCAGGGATGCCAGATTCCCCCACAGAAAGGCACCACCCACAGGAGAACTATGCGAAGCTCAAATTCCCCAAGGGTCCCCTGCACCAGCTCCTTTTGTTTATTTATCCCAGATTTTGACTTTTGTGGGGCATATTATTTTTGGATCTGGAATATTCAGAGGCTCCTGCTGCCAATGCGATTCGAGTTTTCAGATGGTTATTTCCTGTGCTCCCTTCCAGCCCCACCCTGCATCCCAAGCTCAGGGCTGTCTGCTCCACACTCCCTGGAAGCCAGTATTCTTCTTTCATAGCTTCCCCCTCACTCAAACCAGTCCTTTCCATTCCAACAGACTTCTGGAAGAACGTGTGTGTGTGTGTGTGTTTTCTATGTCCGCTGACCTGTGCCACTGTCACCTCCAGCAAACCTTACTTGATCACCAGCGGTGCCTTGTTCCTCTCCCCTTCTCCTTGTGGCTCTCAGCCACCACCATCCGGGAACTTCTCCTATGGCATTCTCCTTCATCACATTGTCCCTAGAGAGCCATCTGCAGCTCCTTGTGTCACCAGCTGTCTAAGGGCCACCACTAGGCCTGGAAGGGATCTCTAGGAAGCACACTGCCACCCAGGTCACCTCCCTGAGATCCCCGAGATGCCAGGGGACAGGGAGGATCAATGACTGAACTGTTTGCAAAACTCTAAACAACTTTGAGCTGGTCACCGGAGGACCAAGAGAGAATCAAGCAACATCCGGGTGCAGGTCCACAAGGCAGCCCCAGAGGCAGGGGTCAGACCCAGCCAAGTGAGCACCAGCTAGGACTGAAATCATGGCCAATGATGACAGGGAGTCACTGCTGGTCCTGCACTTCTAAGGTCCCAGTGCAGACCCCACACCTGCTCCCCCCATCCCAGATTTGGGTTCTCTGGAACACAAAGCAGTGTCCTAGAGAGGGTTGGTTTCTTCTGCCTATGCGTTCCCACATTTTCTATGTAAAATGTATGTAGCATGCCCTAGTGCACAAACCCTACATGTGCAGAGTGATGGAGCAGTGGATGTTTGTATACATGTACACTCATGTCACCACTATCGATCCAGAAGATTCTGTGTATGACCTCACACTCCCGGGCACCATCGAAATTGGGTTAGAATCACATCAGAGAAGAGCCCTGTTGCTGAATGAAGGAGGCAGAGGAGTACAACCAGGCAAGGCCCTGGCTGGGAAGACTCCTTCCCCATGTGTCATAGGAACCAGGGTACCTATCATACAGCAGTAAGCCCAGCACTCAAGAGAAGAATACCTTTTCTCAGGCCCAGGGCAGTGGGTAACAGGACTTGAACTTCGCCTCTCTGCCTGAAGTCTCCTGTGGTCCCCCCAGAATGAGGAAGGATGAGGTGTGTGAGGTGTGTGCATTAGGGGACATGCTCCGAAAGAGATGCAGCCTTCAGGGTCTGGGAGCTCGGGGAGGAGAGGAGGGTAAGTGAGGGCCACAGTGGGACACTGTGTGTCAGATCACTCCTGAACCCAGCCTCACCAGATAATACTACTTGAGGACAGCTGACAAACAGAGTCTTGGCAGGAGGGACTGGCCCAGGGTCACACAGGGAGTGAGGGCAGGATTCAGCAGGAGCCCCTGTACCCGACACGGCCTTGTCATGGTGGCTCTGGCTATGTCTTCCTGGAAGGAGACGGGCCTTACCCAGCTTCCTCTGCATCTACCATCTTAAGGTCTAGGATGGAGGACAGTGTCATGGAGTGGCCTGCTCAGAGCTATCCTCAGGAAAGGGGACAGGTGCTGGGAGTGTCTGCTTATTCTCTGTCTCCAGGGCAACACAGGAAGAGGCACGCCTTCCAGAAGTGCAACCAGGGTCATGGTCTACTTCTGTAAGCCTGGGAGTCCAGAGTCGCAGGGCTTGGGCTCCTCCTCGCCTCCCTGCCATGGTTCAACCTCCCTGCTCATCCTCCCACCCAGTAGCTCCCAGCTCTGGTCTGACCCTCAGTGAACTAAATTTGTCCTCCTCCCACACTGCTGCTCACACCTCCCATCTGGAATGTCTTCTGCCCCTCACCTGTCCTCACCTTGAGCATCCTTGAAGGTAGAGCCAGGCTTCCTCCTCCACACACTGTTCCACCTTTCCAGCCCGCTCCTAAGAGCACCGGAGTTCTGATTAGATCTCTCTATCTCTGTTCTCTATGACCTGCCTGACACCCTCTTCCCCAGCACCCCTGCAGCCATGCGTTCTTCTGAGTGGCCTGGTCTCCCTACAGAGACACAGAGCTACAGTTCAACCCTGTAGATATTCCCAGGGCAGCCTAGTTTGCAAATCTTTGCAAGTGTGTTCTAACTGACCCCAGGCCTCTCTGTGTTTGCAGGGGGCAGGAAGGTGACCAGGTCAGAGCTGGCTAGAGAAGCTGGCTGTGTTTTCTCCTCCCCTCCCCTCCCCTCCGCTCCCCTTCCCTTCAGAACTGACTCAGTCATGGACACTGGCGCTCACCCTGCCTGGCTTTTCCCTCAAGGATCTCTGCTGACTTTTCAGTACTTCAGGCCCCTGTTCTGAAGGCCAGGCCTAGAAAATGACAGTGATTGAAAGGTTACCTTCCAAGGGACTTACAACATCTAAAGGCCCAAAGCGGTCCAGAGATGGAGCTCAGTTGACAGAGTGCTTACCTAGCATGAACAAGGCTCTGGGTTTGATCCCCAGAAATGCATTTAAACAACAACAACAAAATAAAAGCACAGCATGGTGGCGCATACCTATAATCCCAGTGCTGGGAGGTGAAGGTAGGAGGGTTAGGAGTTCAAGGTTATCCTGGGGATGTATAGTAGATTCAAGGCTAACTTGGGCTTCATGAAACCCTGTCTTAAATCAACAACAAAAACTAAAAGTCCCAAAGGGACTGAACTCTAAAGTTGGTCTAAGCTGGAGGCTGGAGAAGGCACATCCAGAAAAGAAGGGCCAGGGTACCATCCATTATCTACCATCCACAGCCAGGTCGTGGTCCTTAATGCTTCTGTAGATGCCTGAGGCTATGCAGCCAGCATCCCAACACTTTTCCTTCTACCCGTCCCTACTACATGAGCCAGGGTGTTCACAGTTTTATGCACCTTCCTGGAGACTCAGCTGCCCCAACTAAAAACTGTGAATCGGCGCAGAGTTGTGGGGTGCATGAGGTAGGAGCCCCATAGTGCACAGCAGAGGGGCAGGCCTGGGGGACCATTTCTTCCCACTCCTTTACCGACAACCAAGGCCCACACAGTCCCAGTTCCAGGCAGCTCCAGCAAGATGGTCCTCTCTGGCCCCACAGGGGTAGCTTTGTTCACTGCTCGAGTACCCACTCCTCCCCCTCCCCCATCTTCTCTTTCTCTCGCTCAAATCAGAGTTTCAGCCATAACTTGGCTGAGAATCTCCTCAGGCTGGTGATAGGGGCTGGCCAGAGGAAAGCTCTTAGCAACCCAGGCTCCCAACCCAGGGCCTCAATGATAAAAGGAGGGAGAGCTGGCCAGAGCCCAGTGCACCAGGAAGAGGCTTCCAACAGCGACAGCAGAGGCCACAGTGACAGCCTGGCATGTAGAGCTGGCAGCTGCCAGGCCTCCATAATTCCAGGCTGTTGGTAGAGAAGAGCTCCTTCTAGCTCTGCCACAACCAGAACCAGGCCTCACGACAGAGCACTCTTGACTAGTCCCCTGGGGAACCAAGCCTCTCCACTCAGGGGCCCCCCTCCAATTCAGGCCGAGTTCTCTAAGTCTCAAGATTCTGGAACTTTCCACACTCAATCAGTCCTTGAACTGTTAGCATCAGGCAAACACAAGAAGCTGAGAAACTCCTGCTTAACTGAAGCTTACTAATCGGAAGACAGGGACCCTCATCCCCAGAGCTATATTCTCCCCCAGGTCCCCTCAAGCAAAGCTTCTGGGTGGTGAGGGTGGGTAACATCCCTATCTGCCTTCAGTGTCCCTCTGGCCCCTAAGGACCTTGGCTCTCCAGCCATGAGAGTTGAGCCCCGGCAGCAGCAGTTGGTCAGTGTCTTAGGTTTCCTCCAGTCTTGTTCCAGGGACATCACACACCCTTGCTAAAGCACATGGCCCTTGGTAGACGCTGTGAGAGGTGCCGAGAGGGACAAGCCTGAGACCTCAGCAGGCTCACAGTCAAGACAGGGAGCCAGAGCGAATGCTCAGAAGTCAGCATGCTGCTGGGGGTGTAGTCCAGTGTGTAGGGTACTTGCCTAGCATTCACGAAGACTTGGTTTCAGCTCCTAGCACTGTGTAAACCGGGTGTGGGAGTGGATGTTGGTAATCCTAACAGTTCAAGAGGCAGAGGCAGAATCAAGAGTTCAAAGTCATCCTTAACTATGCAGTGAGTTTGAGGCTAACCCTGAAATCATGTCTTAAAAAATTAAAGAAAGAAAGAAAAGAAAAGGGGAAATTAGCAGCACACACCACATGTGGGGCTCTACCTTCTGGCTGGGATATTGAACTCCAAGCATCTTAGAGCTCCAAGGGCTGAGAAATTCACGTGCTCCAGGATTCTGAAGGAAAGGGCTAGCTCAGGCCCCAAAGTAATCTCAACCCATAATAACTTGGGTTTGTTCCCAAAGACCGTTATAACAGGAAAGAAGACACAGGATCTTTGGAAGACGACAATAAAGTCCTCAGATCTGCAGAAATCCCCTTCTCCACAAGCCCGACTTTCACCGGGGAGTCCATAAAGGGGACTTTCATGTGATCAGCAGAGCAACACAAGAGGAAGACTCAGGAGCGAGGTCCTTCTGTCCCCTTTCTTCCTAGTAGCTTTCTCATGTCCCGGCAATCCCAGCAGCTTCCAGATCCCAACTCAGGTCCTCACGCTTATGCAAACACTCCATTGACCGAGCCATCTCTTCACAGACTCATAACACAGTTGTCTCACAGGCATTCTGCATGCCCCAAGCATATTGAAGCAGCACAAATCGACCAAACAGGGAGAATGAACAACAGCTTCTCGTCTGCACGGAGCAGGAACAGGGACTGTTTGGAAGAGCTTCCTTTCCGCCCACAGATTATGAATCAGTTCTGGTCAGGACTGCAGTAGGGGATCAGAGAGTTAGCTGTGGCATGAGATTGCTTAGCTCTGCAGGCTGTGAGATAGTGGCATTCGGGGAGGAGGCACAAAAAAACCCAACACACGATAGATCACCTCCTATGACGTCTGTAGAGCATGTAACTTACATGTTACAGAGAGAGGATACTCAAAGAGAATGGCACTTAGAGATGGAGGACCTAGCCCAACACCTCACAGTAAAGAACAGAAGCGAAGACAAGACCTGGGTCTTCTGTCTCACGCTCTCTTCTCTCGCCATACTCTGGGCTTGGCGCCGCCTTGCCTGACAGTAGTGATACTAAATGCCCTGGAGTCGGGCTGAGCCAAGGACTTGCTGTGTGTCCTTAGCTATCTCTCTCTCTTCACTGGTGTCAGTTTCTGCAACTATAGGAAGAAGATTAATAATAGCACAGACCTCAAAGGTTTCCATAAAGATGAATAAACTAAGAATGAAAACTGGTTTCAGGCAGTGCTGGGACTGGAACCCAGGCCCTGTCACTGCTGGGCAAGTGCTCTATCAGTGAGCTATACCCTTGGCCCCTCTTAAAATACTTTTAGTGTGGGCGAGGGTGACACCTTCAGTCTGTAAGATGCTTGCCTTGCAAACATGAAGTCTTGGGTTGGATCCCAGTGTGGTGGCACACTGTTTTAATTTAATCCCTCTGCTAGGGAGGTAGAGAAGGAAGGGTCACTGGGCCTTACTGGCCAGCTATATGCGAATCAGTGAGCTCCAGGCCAGTCCACCATGTGCATGTTCTGTCTGTCTGTCTGTCTGTCTCTCTGTCTCTGTTTCTGTCTCTCTCTCTCTCACACACACACACATGCGCACGCACTAGACATATCCTAGGCACTTTGGGAGTGTTAACTACCTCTCTTACTGTTGCTGAGTCTGTGAGTCACTTGAAAACCGGAATCTACACCCAGAGAAAAGCCAAGAGCTGCTCCCTAACACAGCAGCACTCATGAGCAAATGGAAGGGACAGGCAGGACCATTACTAACCCTCCAACGTTTCTGCGGGGTCCACAGGTTCAGGGAGCTTAATCCTATGACTGTGGGCTTCCCTAGAGTTAACTTTGAACCTGGGGTCTCTCGGAACCTTCCTCAGTGGGAATTTTCTTTTGCCTTTGTCTCTGCGTGGCCAGAGCCCCCCTGGGTGTGAGCCCTCATCCTCACAGGTCCCAGTGCGGTTAAGCTTGGGGCGTGTGTGCTGTGTCTAGCTCCTACCTGCTTGATACTCCAACTGTGGGGATGCTCAGCTGCAGAACAGTGGCCTTCGAACAGCTGCAGACATTTCCCTATAGGTCCACTTGAAAGTCCAAGGCCCAATCTGGATAATAAGAAAAGCTGAACGAACACAAACTGTCATGACTGAGCTCCCTGGAGATGGAAGGCAGGGAGTTCTCCGCCAAATCCAACTCGCCTTTTTCCAGAGCTCATCTGGAAACAGATGATCTCACTTTGCAGCTTGGGGCCAGCGTGACCACTGCCCTCCTTGGAGTCCAGGAAGGCTCTAAGGACAGAGCCAGTGTGACTGACCATGCCGTGGTCCACATCCCCTGGTCAGCCTGGGGCCACTCTCCCAGTGTCGACTCTTGGGCGGGGGAGGGAAGGAAGCCACGGCTAGGAGGCCCACATCTTGGCCATCCTCCACTCTGCCTGACTGCAGACCACTTTGGGGGCTGGATTTGTCATCTGGAAAGCAGGGAGAAGCAAAGCATCCTGCTGCACGTCTTCCTAGATGAAACGATCTGATCCCCGTATTTCACACTCCTCCCTGCAGTGCACGCGCAAAGTCACCAGCGATATTAGAGTCCGGATCCAGACATCTGCCCATTCTGACCCTTGCGCCTCTCGCCCAGCCCTAGGTGACCCCCGTTTCACCTGCTACTTTCTTTTCATTCTTAACACAGTTCATGCCACTTTCTGTCCCCTCCTAGAGGGAGCAGGGCAGAATGGAGGCTGCTCCAGGGCCCCCCGAAAGCTGCTGATTTCACAGCCTCTGGGATGGTAGTTAATTTTCTTCCTTCCTGCTGTACTAACGCTCACTGCCAGGCGTGTGGTAAGTACTTCACAAGGACAGGCTTCCTCAGGTTAGTAATAATCGTTCCTGTTACCAGTCTCGACTACTAGAGGGGAAGCATTTTCCGAGAGCTAAGGTAGCTTGCCTAAGAACACAGAGCAAGTAAACAAGAGAGACCATCTATATGACCTCAGAGCCTGCATTATCCTCCATGCCACCGGCACCCCTCATCAGCAGGAACCATCTGGAAGGGCAGGCCACCTCTGGATGGGGCTCAGGCCTGGACCAAAGTCTTCAGTCTCAGTGTCAGGGAAAGGAAGATGAAAGTGCAGATGACAGTGGCTGTTATGACCCCAGCAGGCAGCAGAGCCCAAGTAGCCTCGAGTCAGAAACCATGTGCTGACAAGATGCCCTCTGTCCTTAGATCAGACAGTACACTCACCTCCCAGTTCCACACGGTCTATACGTTCACATGTGCCCAGGCCACACACTTGGTACCACCGGGATGATGGTTAATGTTGAAGGATGGTAACTATCAAGATGAGACTGGAAAGGCTGAGCTTGCAAGCCAGATCTGGGCTTGCGGCTGCCTCTGACCCACATCAGCTCTGCGACTAGGGTGTGGTGACCTCTCCACCCTCAAGGCTCTGTTTACTCATCCTTAAACCTAGGCGACTCTCCAGTGCAGAAGGCCTAAGGATTCAGGGCTGTAGCTCATGCAAACACTCTGTAAACTGAGTCCCCAGCAAACCCCACAGCTTCCTTAATTAATTAGAACGAAGGACCAGGCCAGAAACTGATTACCAAGTCCCTCCAGGGGCCTCTACAGGGGTGAGAGAAAGAGGGAAGGGCTAGTGGCAGCTCCCCCTCCCCCACTCTTTCGTGCCCCTGAGCAGCTGGTGCCACTCCAGATACACAAAAGGAGGCTCATTCTAAACAGCTCCTTCTCATGTGGCAGCCACTGGCTTTGCATCTGTCCTGTCCTGGCAAGGCCTGCCTACGCTGTGCCAGCTGCTCCCAGCTGCCCTGGCTCCAGGCTGTTCTGAAGCTGGGGCCTTGGTCCCCAGAGGCCACCTAGTAAGCTCAGGGCAGTCAGTATAGCTATTCTCAGAAGGGGGAAGGAGCAGTGCTGGGCACACGGGAGCCTGCCCATTCCCTCATCTTCTGGACAGCACAACAAGCTCTGTGGGCCAGGCAGATGCAAATCCGTCACTAGCTGCCCTGGTGCCAGGAGCCGAGACTCTACTGGCAGAGGTGGCTGCAGCGGTGCTGGCTGGGGCTGTGTCTGCTCCAGTTTGCTGGACTGCCCAAGAGCAGTGGAAAAACTCACTCCATCCCTGAAACTCCAGTCCTGATGCTGCCAGGCCAGGGGCCCTGCCAGTCGCCATGCTCCTAACTGGCAAAGCTCAGGTCTGCACTGACTTCACAGCCCTTCCCTGACATCTCCGTCTCTAAGAGTGACCACAGGTGCCAGGGGTGAAGTCTCCCATTCGAGAACACAGGGCCTCTGGACCTAGTATGAACAAAGAATCTAACAGCTTTTCTAGAGAATGGGTTTTACCACCCTGAGGCAGAGAGGGGAAGGCAGAAGAAAGGAAGGAGGGAGGGAGGGAGGAAGGGAGAGAGAGAAGAAGGAAGGAGCCTGCATTTATTGAGTGCTTACAGCATGCAGGCAGGATTGACTGCTCCTGACTGCTACCCACGCAGGCTCCAGATCTAACTTGAGACTCTGTTCCATCCCTTCTTCCAACTCTGTTCTTCTGAGGGTAGGGGCTGTGGCTGGTGTTTTCTGTGTCTCTGGTAACTAGCCATGGCCTGGTCAGTCCAGGCAGGTATTCTAAGCCTGAGGGCTGAGTGCATGCTAAATGGTTGAGCCACACACCTTCCTGCACCAGAGTACCAGATACCTGGAAGCAAGACAGGAGGCAAGAGAAGGCAGGAGGGCCTATGGGATGGAGAGCTGGGTCCTCTCTGGCACTTCAGGGCCACTGGACTAGGTTTGTGACCTGCAGCTCACACCCCCTTCCCAGTTAGAAGTAGGCGGAAGAGAGGACGTAGGGATGGGCTGTTGGGACCCAGGCCATCCTGACAGTGAGACTCCATCACTACCTTAGCACACATGCGTGCATGCACTCCCACACACTGGAGGAAGAGGAGGTGGTCCAGCAGAGAGAGATCCGGATTCCAGCAGCGCAAACATGGAAGGCTGAGTGTGGAGGGTGACTAGAATCCAGCTCAACACTTCCATTCACGCTGCCTGCGGTCCCTTTTGCAGAGTAACTCCACAAGGAGAGAGGCCATTCAGGATCTGAAAGGCCAGCTTTCAGCCCTCTCGCCCTGGGCTGCCCATGGCCGGAGCAGGTCATGACCTGTGCTCCCAGGATCTTGGGTCCTTCATTTTTCAAGGAAAGCGTAGGATGTTTGATGTCTCCAACATTTTGTTCTCCTCTGGTGATTCCACAGATGTCCAGGAGGCATCTGATGTTTGCCAAACTGTTTCCTGGGCAGGGCCATGCCATCCTCGGCCCCTTCACTTTCAGTGGCAGCCAGGGGCTCCTGTAAACAGGCTGAGGCTACGATTAAGGCAGGAGGGAAAAGGCTGACCCACAAAGAAGGGCACGGATGTGGTGACAATGCTATCCCCTTTCCTGGAATCACCATTCAGATAGGAGGTGGACGGCATAGAGGGTCACCTCTGTTCACACGCTCACCTCTAGGTCCTGCTCATAGACAGCTGGTTCCTGCCACATGGGGTACACTGTGATCTCCAAGTTAGTCTCAGAGCCCCAAAACACTAAACTCACAAGCCTCTAACTCCACAGGCATATAGGAAAATAGACAAGACCAGCCGGTGGAAGAGACCCTTCATAGACCTACAAACCCACCTCCACTCTTATCTCAGTCAAGAGCCAGGTAAGGGATCAGGCCAGAGGGACTGATCAGTGAGACGCCTACGTGCAGTGCACCGACTTTTCTTCCAGCCCAGGAACTTGTACTTTGCACACAGTTCCGCTTTCTATGTTCTGATCTTCCATCTTACAGCAGTGCAGATGTTGCAAGGTAGGGGAGCAATACCGGCACAGCACATGTGAAGGACTGGGTCGAGATCAAACCCTGGCAAGGGCAGGCACGAAAACCTGAGCGTGATTGTGGTCTGGAGCTCCTGTCACCAGGAAACAGCCTCTGAGCTGTCCCCCAAGGGCTTGGTTTTTTAGAGGCACAAGCAGAGGCGGGGCCTTGACCAGGTGCTTACAGGCTGGGAAGCTGCACCTGGTCCTTCCCTCTACTACATTTCTTCTTTGTCCCCCTCCCATTCCATAAAGAAATTAGGGTAGTTTGCTAAAACACACTCAGTAGAGCTGAACATCGTAACAAAGATGTTCTAACATGCCACCAGCCTAGAAGGTCACAGCATGGCTGTGTCACTATTGGCACAGGTGTCAATTAGGGCAGGTATCCCCCCACAGCTCCCCAGGCTTTTGATACAGTGGCTCCCCACAAGGAAGGGGCTTGGAAACATCGAAAAGACAGAGTGGTAAGTGGGAAACTGAGGCTCAGCTCCAGTTAGGAAGTGCCACTGACAGTCTAGCGACTTACTGCCTGCTTTTGTCCTCTCTACTTGCCATGTCCTTCTGAGAGCTCAGAACCTGTGACCTCCACCAAGCACTAGCCCAGAGGACTCTGCCAGGGATATGGAGGGACACTGTGACTCTTTACCTGGATCAGGATAACCAGGGATCACCTCTAGTCACTCTCTCCCTACAGTGATCCCGTCTCCCACATTCTTTGCTGGATTCCCCTTTTCAGTCTGTGAGTAACTGGACCACCCCCAGATGATAGAATCCCAAGTGCTCCTTTCCAGCATAGAGGATGTGGCTCACTGGAACCAGCTCTTGCTAGAGGCCTGAGGAAAGAACTGGTCCAAGGTCATATTGCCAGTGAGTGGCCAACCTAGGACTAGAGGCTACGCCTTCTAATTCTAGGGCCGTGTTCAGCAGGCCTCCCTGCGCTGTGCAGGGCTGGGACAGAGAGAAGACAGGGTTAAAGTGGGGATTTTATTTAATCCTCTGATCTGGCTTAAACCAAAGCCACACTGGTTTGAGCAGGAGACAAGAGAGACACAGAAGGACTTGCTGGGGGGTGGGCAGGGAGGTGTCAAGTGTTAGAGAATAATCCTTATGCACTTAAAGGCAAGATCTGACAGTGGGCTAAGAGGTCCCCACGTTATCTTCCTGTTCCATTCCTGCCCAGGGTGCAGGAACCAGACAGTGTTCCTCTGCCATGAAAGTCTCGTAGTCCCAGGAGGTTCAATAGTTCAGAGCAATAGGAAGCTCTTCAACTTGGGGACTCAGACAGACTTGAGGGTAAATCCCAATCCTGCCATATATTTGCCCTGTGACCTTAGGTGAGCCACCTCACCTCTCTGAGCCTCTGCTTCTTCCTCGGACACAGGGGAGTAAAGTTATCTGAACTATGTACATAGACAGGAGAGGCTGCTGAGTCAATCCTCGGTGCTATAGTTACCAGCCCAGCGCTTATGCCCCCACCCAGGCCCGTGTATTACTCTTCAGCCCCCACCTGCCTGCCACTTTGGCACACACAACCTCAATAATAAGCCCTTGGCCTTACGGCAATTGTATTAATTTTAAAATGTCAAGCATCCTACCACTTGATACAGAAGCTTGACAGAGGCACCCCCAGTCCTCAGACTCACGTTCTCATAATGCTCCCAAGTCCCAGCACTGAGGGGTTGACTAGGTCTGACATAGGGTCCAAGCCGGGGTGAGCGTGTCACTAGGGCATGTGGCTTCTTAGAAGGATCTAGAATGGACACCCCACGTCTGACTCTGACCACAGCAGGCGGCCGGTCTTGCTTGGCTTCCCCCTCTCCAGCTGGACAGAAGGTGGAGTATGGCCTGAGGTGTATGGATGGTTAAGTGCACGGCCAAAGCCAGGAACAAGCCCACCGCCAGGATGTGAGGTCTGAACTGGGACAGAGCCTGGGAAGAGTACAGTTCATTGTCTTCACTAGTTTGTCCATCACCACCAAGGCCCATCTTATCACTCTCTGGTCGCACAAGAGGAAACCGAAGCCCAGAGAAGGCCTAACCCTCTCCATAGAGATGAGGTCAAGTCTGTCTTAGTCTCTGGGCTCATCCCACTGACCCAACCGGCTTTCCTCTTAACTCTGTCCTTCCTATGACAAGGAAGACATTCCACAAAGTTCTTTAACAAACCCTGTTTCCCGTGACGAGCTCCAGAACTTCCTTCAAAGGGCAGGCCAGGAGCCTACCTTCTCTTCCCTGATACACTCCTGCCCTCCCGCCCAGATGCAGCAGAACGTTCCCTATCCGTGGCAGCTACCCAGGGATCTTGCAGCGCCTCCACGGGGTAGCTTTGGAGTGGGGCACGGGCTCCTGGGGTACACAGCAGATAAGGGCAGGTGGGGTGCAGCTCCCCTTGCGAGCCTGGCCAGCCTATCCCTACATCATCAGCATGTGGGCCCTCAGTCCTCACGCGTGACACTGAGGGACAGACATCCAGTGCGCCCGCAAGCTCGAAGCAGTTCTCCAGGGGTTAAAACTGCAGCATCTTCCACAAGGGTTAAAAATGCAGTCCCTGGGCGCGCAGGGATGTGGTCCACACCGCCCAGGGCATCGGCGAAGGAGCATCCCCTCCCAGCATCCTGCAGTTCCCCCAGGGGCTGAGCGACTCCTGGGAGCCAGAGCGTGCGCGGGATCCCTTCCTGCGCCCCTCAGCCCGGGCCACGGGGGCTGCAGCGTCCGCGGGTCCCCAGTGCGGCGATGATCTGCGCTGCTTACCTTTGTGACAGTCATGCAGAAAGCGGGCGGCGGGGCCGGGCGCGGGCGGTGGCGGGCGGCTGGGCCGAGCTGGGGACTGCGCGCTCGGGAGGCCGCTGGCTGATGTCAGCCGCGGCCGAGCATCTATAATAGATGAGGCCGCCGCGCCGCAGGAAGGCGAGGCAGGAAGAAAGGCGGGCGGCGGGCCGCGCGGGGGGCGGGGAGGACCGACCGGGGACTCGCTACAAAGAGAAGGCGGAGGCAGAGGCGGGAGTGCAGTCCGGACGCCTGGCGGTCCGCAGCTCCGCGCGTCCAGGCGCGGTCCCCTCGGACTCCTGGCACCTGCAGCCTGGTGGGCGTGGGCGGTAACCCGGCCCTCTGTGCCGCGTTGGCTCCGGACGCTGGGTGAAGTCACACGCTGGACCGGCGAGGCCCACGGCCGAGATGCCTTCCCAGGTCGGGTCGCCCCCTGGAGGTTCCGAAAGTCCACCCGCTGCCACACCAGTTCAGGGTTGCTAGGAGGGTTCGTGGAAGCACTCCTTTGGATCTAAGTCCTCAGAGATGAGCTCGCCCCAAGGCCAACGTGGTCCACGTTACATAGGAAGAGACAGGACCTGAGTGGAAAGTGACCTGGTCAGGGGCATAGGGCCAGGCTGGTCCACCAGAGTCGCCTGCGGCTCTCCACTTGGTGGCAAGCTTCTTAGAAGTCCCCTTTGCAGACCATGTATTCTACAGTTAGGGACACCCAGGAAGCCCTCTAGAGGAGGGACAGGGCCGACCCTCCTCAGAAGTGTCCACAGCACTGTTTGGGGAGACGACAGGTGCCGCTGTGCTGCGCGAATCCGGGCCAGGTCACCTGCACTCTTGAGGCGCTGCAGGAATTTGAAGTACAATTGCCTGAATATGGCCACGCAACTAGGTAGGCAGAACCGGTTTAAACAGATAAGAAGAGGGAGGAGGAAGCAAGTTTTTGGGGCACTTCTCTCGGGGTTCTGAAGTGTGCCACCTGCTCTCAGAGTTTTTTCTCTTCATCGGAACAGCCAGACTCAGGCCACATGTGAGCCACCACCTGCCCTGGAGGTACAGGAACAGGGAAGTGGGATGCTTGCCCCAGCCCCCAGCTGTGCTTCTAGACATCAGTGAAGGGTTTTGCCGTAGATCCTGAGTTGTTTTTATTTACATGCTTTTGGGTTTTTTGTTTTGTTGGCTTTTCTTTTTCTTTTCTTTTCTATTCTTTCTTTTTTTCTTTTGCAGCCCTAAATACAAACGTTTTTTTAAAGACTAAGCAGATTTGGGAACAACTTTCCCAGGATCACACAGTGACAGAAGAACTTGAGCCTGTGAGTGACAGGGTTCCTCCATAGCTGTTGCCATCGTCACACCTCTTATGTGTCTTGGGAGGGATATGAACTCCCATCCAGCCTCCAGGGCTCTTGCAGCAACTTCTTAGGTCTCTAGGGAAAGTAGACACAGTTTCCAGCCTCAGGCATTGGCTCTGGGCCAGACCACTCCTAGGTGTGGTTATGTGAGACCTCAAGTCTTTACTGCCTCACCCCTGCCCCAGGAATGCCCACCTCATCCTCTGTGCTTGTCCGACTGACGCTCCAACCATAGATCTGTGTGCTAATACACTTAGTTCAGAGGGTCTGAGTTTCTTCCATGTGTTGTGGCAGTACCTTCTCTTCCTGCATGTGCTGGGGCACACAATAGAGACCCTGTCTCAACAATAACAAAAATAAAGGTACCCAAATATTAACTGGGCAGTGGTGGCATATGCCTTTAATCCCAGCACTGGAAGGTAGAGGCAGAAGTATCTCTGTGAGTTTAAGGCCAGCCTGGTCTACAGAGCTAGTTCCAAGATAGGTAAGGCTACACAAAGAAACACTGTCTTGAAAAACAAAACAAAAGAAAAGAAACAAGTAAAGAAACACAACAAAAAGATACACAATGTTGAGTTCTGGCCATCACAAACATGTACACACACACACATATACACACATACGAGAGAGAGAGAGAGAGAGAGAGAGAGAGAGAGAGAGAGAGATCTCAATGATAGAATGCTTGCTGAGTATGCATAAAGCTCCAGGATATTTAATGTCACCAGGTACAAATCAAGGACGTTGTTGTATAGGAGCTGGGGAGACTGCCTGGTTGGTAAAGTGCTTGCCATGCAAGCATGAGGATCTGAGTTCAAATCCCCAGCTGGGAATGGCAGTGCACACCTGCAACCCCTGTGTGGGGCAGTTGAAAATAAGAGGATCCCAAGAGCTTGCAGGCCAGCCAGTCTAGCTAACCTAGGAGCCCTGGGCTCAGTGAGAGACCCTGTCTCAGTACCAACACTAATAAAGGCAGAGAATGAGTGAGAAAGACACCCAGTGTTGACTTCGGGCTATCCTGAACACATGCATACATACATACACATGCAAAGACAGGGTACATCTCAATGATAGAATACTCACTTAGGGCTCCAGGTTTCATTACTAGCAACACGCATGCGCGCACACACACACACACACACACACACACAATTCGAACAAAATAAATGTTCTACCAATGGAAGAAATGTAAACTAGACCCATGAAAACATTTCCCAGTAGCCAGCTGGCCACTATCAGAAGGATTCAGATTCCATGTTGGGACAGGTAGTCTTGAGTAGGAAAGCCTTAAGGCAGGAAGATGGATTCATCCTTGCCAGGTACTCCAGGTACTAGGAACCATTGACAGACCAGCCAAGAACACCAGCAACCAACACCCATCACCGTCTCATTTCCCATCCCAGATTGTCATCCTCAGCTACCGAGCATGCCTCTTGGCACCGTCCCCGCTGTCTGCTGTTGTTGTGGGCTCTGGGAATAAGACAAATGCTTAATGTCATCTTGAGCCAAAAGTAATTAGGAGCATCAATCTGCAATCCCCAGGACCCACGTGACAGGCTCTGAAGGCAGAGAGAAGACAGTCTGGACCGTCACACACTGCTGACTCAATCCTTCTGTCATAGTTTCATCTCCTCAGAAAGAGAAGGGGTCTGGATAGACAGAATACCCCACCAAGAAGTCCAGTCCCCTGGCGCCAGGCATAGGACCAGTCTGAAGGAGGGATCCAGAGCTGTGAGTATTCTCACCGTACGCTGCCTGCACCACCAGGCCTGCCCCCAGTCACAGTGCCTGTCTTGGTTTGGTCCACTTGGAACCAAGCTTGAGAACACAGATGGACTCAGGGTTCAACTGGAAGGAGAACCCGGGAGTGGAAGAGGAGATCCAGGGCCCCTGAGGTTGGTAAAATCTGTTTCCAAGGGAACTTGCTGGATCCTGTCGGAGGAGAGGGCCTATGGAGTAACCTGGCTGCTGTCAGTCAGGGAGGACCCAGTGCTCAGCCACACTCTTCCTCAGCACTGTGCGAGTTCAGGACCCTCCATTTCAGGGCATGTCCTAGTCAGGAGTGGGGGAGCCCTTAGCTCCCACTTATGTGGTATCCATGTGGCTCCAGTCTGCTCCTGGGATCATGCATTGAGCTGTATGTCAAGTCAAGCACAGGCTAGCCCAGGTTGTGTTTCACAGATCACAGGGTAGAGAGAGTTCCCAGCAGCAGCAGCTCGGTCGGTCGTTTAGAGGCGTTCATGCCCCAGTGCTTTCCCACACTCTTCCCTCGCCCTCCAGCACCTTCATGCCTTGTTTTTAGCACAACAAAACTCATATATTCGTCCTCCAAAGCCCAGCTCAGATGGCATCTCTGTGCGGATCTCCTGGTGCACCCGATTCACACTGCACACTTCTATTGGAACCTGTTTACTTCTCTCTTTATGGCCTGTGGCTGCCCGCCCCTTCTCTGCTTTCCTTTCTTTCCCACGCAGACACCTAGGAGGTTCTGGATGGTTCCTAGCCACCCAAGAAGGCTTTAGTGGGCATCTTCAGCACCTGCTTCAGTAGCCATCCGACTCAGGATCCTCCTCCACACAGCAAGGCATCATTCTGTAGAACCTGGAATTCTCTGGCCTTAGATACTCGCTTGCCTAGCCTTGGCCCAGCCCTGTACTGGCTGCCTCCAAACAAAGGGAGGGAGATTTGTTCCTGGCCTGAAGGAGGCTCCAGTTTCCCAGGAAAGACCCACAGAAATGGATACCCTCTGAGTACTAAAGAGAGGAGTTGTCCTAAGGCAAGGAGCTGGGGGCGGGGGCAGAGAGAGATAGAGAAGGAGAGTGCTTCCCCCAGTGAAGAGGCTAGAGAGAGGGAGGAGTTCCCCTGCTCCCCCATCTTGCCACGTTCTAGCCTCCCTTGGCTACACAGCCTCCCAACTCTGCCGGTCTTGTTGGCCCCATGGCAGCAGCCCAGCCTCCCCCCTCCTCCCGTCTTCTCTCGAGCTCAGCATTTTCTTTTGCTTCACTTGGCCTTGGCTTCCTGCCTCCTGTGCTCACCATCTGTCCTCTAGCTAGAAGTTCCCTGCACTTCTGCTCGCACACATGGGTCTGTTTGTAAAACCTTTCAGAGGCTCCCGGTCATCCTCAGTGTGGGGTCTGAACAGAGCCCTCTGGACATGGGACTTGCCTCTGCCCCTTGTCCCTTGAGGTCTGCTGTCTTGCCTAATGCTTGCCTTTCCCTGGCCTGAAGTTCTAGCTGCTTCTACTTCATCTTTTCCTTCCGCTCTGCCTCCTCCAGGAAGCCCTCCTGGATACATCCAAGGAGGTTTCAAATCCCCAGCCTCAATGCTACTTTGAACCCACTCTGTGTGCTTGATCAGGATTTCATTCTGCCTCTCTCTCTCTCTCTCTCTCTCTCTCTCTCTCTCTCTCTCTCTCGTGTGTGTCTTGTGTGTATGTGTATGTGTGTATGTGTGTGTGTGTGTGTGTTGTGTCTCACTTCCTGTGAGAACAAATGAGTCTATGGTAGGACGACAGGGGTTGGCTCTTCTGCCTGGCAAGGCCTGGACATGGCAGCTGCTCTGCTCTGTCAGCTGCTACCCCGCCTCCTGTTTGTGATTCTCAGGGCTGCATTTTTCTTCCCCACCTCTTTGTCTTGCAGCCTCTCCCTCCACAGCTCCTGCCAGGCCCTGCAGCTCGGCCAGACTCCCCTTCCTGTGATTTTCATCTCCCAGCACCGAGCTTTTCCTGCTGAGCATCCCACCTGGGGTTCACCTGCCACCTCGGGCTCCCCACTCTCCACCTGGACCTCTCTCTTGCTCTCCTTGCTGTCCCATCTCGAGCACTGTGCCCTGCCATCTCAGCTTATGTTACCTTGTCCCTCTTTCCCCTGCACTGGCCTCTGTCACCCTGTGGTGGTCTCCATGTTCCTCATCTTTTGTTCTTTTTGTTTTTACTATGTTTTAATTTCGTGGTTGGAGCAGAGAGGTGTGTGCACACGGGAGCAGGGCCTGCAAAGGCCAGAGGTGATAGGTCCTCCTGGAGTTGAAGCTACAGGCCACTGTGAGCCACCCAGTGAGGGCGCCGGGAATGGAACTGGGACCTGTGTGGGTGTGGAACTGAGACCCTTGAAGGAGCAGTGCAGGTGCTTACCCACTGAGCCGTCTCTCTAGCCCCTAGGGCCTCATCTCCCTCACTCTTCTCAGATTCTCTCTGTGGCTGCTGTCATACAGTTGCTCACGGTACTGACTTTAGTGATAGGGATGCTGGGAATCTTTCTTCCACTCCATATCTGCAGGGTGAACGTGCTGGGCTACCTGAGACCAGGCATTCCTGGGTCCTTAGGGCAGCATCCTAGACCAGGGCTGCCTCTCTCTCTGTCTCTGTTTCTCTCTCTCTCTCTCTCTCTCTCTCTCTCTCTCTCTCTTTCTGTACGTGCATATGTGTGTGGTGCTGGGTAGTTGGGGGAGGGAGGAGCAACAGCAACAGAACCAGGGTCACCTGGTCATTAAGGGTCCTCTGAGGCTAGTTCCTACCAGAGCTTTGTTCTCCCAAGCTGTTCCTGGGGCCCCAATAGTAAACACGCATGGTCAGCATGGGAAAACAGATGGCTGGCCCCAGAGGGCTCCTCCTAGCACTGTATGGGCAGCCGAGAGCCGATGGCATCCAAAATCCTGCTCCATATTCATACATTCCAGCAGTTAGAAGCCTGGCTCCAGAGACACGAGTTCAAATTCTGCCTCTTCTCCCGCATCTCAGCAGCACAGCGTGGGGAGTCACATGTTTGACCTCCTGCACATCAGGCTCCTCTCCAGCACACGGGACAATGGCGATAGGGTTGGTCTTGGAGATCCACGGCTGGGGCTGTGCGATGGCTCAGCAGGAAAAGGTGTCTGCTGCCAACAATGACAGCCAGAGTTCAGTCCCCAGAACCCACGTGACAGGAGAGAAAGGACTCCAGTAAGCTGTCCTCTGAGCTCTACATGTATGCTGTAGTACACACATGCCCCACCGGGAAACAAAGAAAGAAATGTAAAAAGATTCTTGACTAGACCCCATAAGAGAAAGCCGGGGGCTCTGGAATCACCCCGACTGCTGCTGTACACTGCACGGCATCAAGAAGCTCCTGCTAGGCCTTCTGGAAGTGAGGGCCGAAGAGAGACGGCTACTTTCGCAAATACCATGGGAGGCACTGAGCCCACCTGTGAGCGTGTCTGGCCCATGACACCTGCAGCAGACTCAGAGCCTGGGCAACACAGTGCAGGTATCCTGCTGTTGAGACCCCACTTCCCGCACGCTCTGCTTCCTGCAGACACAGAACTAGGACCAAGGGCAAAGGGGAAAGACTTAAGGGCCCCAGTCCCAGGTCTATGAGCGTGGTGCTTACAAAACCCCCACAGTTCACCCAGCCTCAGTTTCTGTCCACGGCTGGTATCAGAAGCTCACACCCATCTTAACTACTCCAGGGGGAAGGGAGCTGTCCCAGTTCCATAAAGGGGCTATGAAGTAAACGGAAAACCAACAGAAGACAGATTCATTACCACACACGAGGTGTCTGTGAACCTGAAGGCCTGATGGCAGAGGGAGGTGGCTCCCATGGAACAAGCTCTACCCCTGCAGGAACAGCCATCTGTGTTGTTATCTTTTGAGACAGAGTCTCTCCAACCCGGAGCTCCTGGGTTTGTCTAGACTGGCTGGCCAGCAAAGCCATGGCGACTCGGCTGTCCCCATGGGGACACACATGATGGGCGCTCGGGAGAGGAACTCAGGTCCTCGGGCTTATTCAGCAAGCACAGCACCGCCTGGACCACAGCCCTCCAGTCTCTAGATTTCTCTTTACAGAAGGACAGCTTTTCTGAGTCATTCTGAATGACCACTAGAAAACATTCCCAAGGAATGCATCAAGGTGGTCTAGTCTGTCTACTTTCCTTTCCTTCCTTCCTTCCTTCCTTCCTTCCTTCCTTCCTCCCTCCCTCCCTCCCTCCCTCCCTCCCTCCCTCCTTCCTTCCTTCTTTTTTAGTTTTTTTGAGAAAGAGTTTCTCTAAGTAATCCTGGCTGTCCTGGAATTCACACTGTAGACCATGCTGGCCTTGAACTAGGAGATTCACCTGCCTCGTCTCTGCCTCCCAAGTGCTGGGATCAAAGGTGTTTGCCACCACCGCCTGGTTTTTTTTTTTTAATTTTACTTTTTTTAAAAAAAATTCTTTCATTTTATTAATTTATTTTATGTGCGTTAGTGTTTTACCTACACACATGTCTGTATGAAGGCGCTGGATGCTGGAACTGGAGTTACAGACAGTGCTGCCATGTGGGTACTGGGAATTGAGCCCCAGTCTTTTGGAGGAGCAGCCAGTGCTCTTAAACACTGAGCCACCTCTCCAGCCCCTCTGTCTAGTCTCTTGATCCTGCCCACTCTTCCACCTCTGCAACATCCCCTCTTCCCGGAGTGCTGTCCTAGGGGGATCAACAGGGGGCTCCCGTTAGGGTGGATCCCTCCCACTATGCTATTAGCTCATTGGAGAGAAAAGCTTGCAGCCCTGCCAGTTGCCAACTGAGGGCACTAGTGAAGCCCAATGTAAACTCGGTTGAAAAGCAAATTCCTAGCCTGTGGCACCTTTGGGACCAAAACTTTGCGCCACCTGGAATAGTCTGAGTATGAGCGCCACCCTGAAACTTGTTAGAAACACAGGTTCTCCACTGCACCAGATCAGAAACTCCTGGGGGAGTGGAATGGGCTCCAGAGCCTTCCCGCATCCTCCTCCAGCTGCAAACGACTGTTCGTTTTTGTCAGGAGCCCTGTCAGACAAAGCACGCAGAAGCCACTTTATCTCTGCCTCCTGAGTCACACAGGTGAACTTCAGCCTCAACTTCAATACCTGAGTCAGAGACTTTTCATAGCCTGTACTGAAGATGAGAGGTGCAGGAGGATGACGGAGTGCAGAGGTAACATGAGGGTCAGGAGGCTGAGAGGGACGAGGAACAGGAACTTTGTCAGTTTTTGTGTGCAGCCCTGGCAGCTCCAGGCACCTTTCTATATAAGAGCAAGTATCCCAAAAGGCCTCATAGGAGAGGCCTCCTCTATTTGGTAACAAGAATGTGGCCTCAGAGACGGGGAGGAAGAACCCTGAGTTCAATGTATAGGCCGGAAGCCCCTTCGCAGATGTCTCCTCTTCTAGAACAGTGACTCCAGGTCTGCTCCTGCTCCTCTGCACCTGGCTCCCTGTCTCAGTGGAGGGTGCTCGCATTAGAAGGAATCTCCTCCCTCCACTCCAGCAGCACTGCCCTCTCCCACCCCGGAACTCCTCAGACTTGGCACCTCCTCAAGGTGAAGCCCCAAGCCTGGCGACCTGTCTTTCATCCCCAGAACCCACACGGCAGGAGAGAATGGGCTCTCACGAGTCCTCTGACTTCCAGGTGTGTCCCGTGGCATGTGTACACCTCTACACACACGGTAAATAAATAATGCGGGTTTTTTTTTCAAATGCAGATTCTTGCAAGTCCAAGAACCATCTTTTGTTCAGATCCAGAAACCACCTCTCTGTGTTCTTTATTGTCAATACGCCCTTCCTGATTAATTTCTTATCCCCACCGCAAAGAGAAGGTAAGGATGCCGTTATTATTCACAGCACCGCACTCGGGGGACCTGATTGTGCTGAAGCCAGATGATCCTCCTTGCCTCTGCTTTTACTTTTTGGGACTCATCATACTACCCAAAAATATGACTTTAAGAGACCAGAATATGCCGCCTCAAAATACACTTCCTTGGTGTATTTTGAGGCAGCTATTCTGAGGCACCGAAGGCACGGGGATGCTGAAAAGCTGTACTCCTGTGGGGGAAATTGACATCCACGTTGGTAAATGATATCAGAATGATGACTGCTCCCAGCAGCCTCTATCAGCTAGGAGATGTTATCCAGAACAAGCCTATCATTACCCCCACCCCCTCCCAATGATTTGTCTCTAACGCTCTCAGAAGCCCCAAGTCCCCACGATTCCATTCTGTATTTCAGGACACCATGGAAGCGACAATTATCTGACCCATCTTTGGGTCTCCCGTGGGACTCCCCAACACACCAGCATAATTAAATATGGCTTTGCTCCTGTTCATCTATCTCATGTCAATTTAATTCATAGCCCAAACATGTGCCCCCCTTTCTCTCTGGCTGAACTATTGCAATCAGCCTTGAGCGCTGGGGCTAGCTCCTCTGTTCCCTTTCAGCAGATGTATCAAGTGATAGAAATGCGTTAGTTGATGCTCATGATTAAAGAACAAGGATTTCAATGCTAAGTGAAGGTCACCAGATGTTCTGGGTTTTGTAGAGATGATTTAGCAGTAGTTAGCATCTTAATCTCGTAGAGGAGTTTTTCTCTCGGCTTTCGGAATTCAAGGGCCGGGTATGATCGCTCACACTTTTAATCCCAGCATTTGGGTTTGAAGATCACAAGTTCAAGACTCACCTGGCCTACATGATGAATTCTATATCAACCTGGGCCAAATAGTGAGATCCTGTTTCAAAAAACCAAAACAACGTCAACGAGGGTGTGTGTGGAGAGAGAGAGAGAGAGAGAGAGAGAGAGAGAGAGAGAGAGAGAGAGTTCTCACATGTGTATGTAGGCCGGAGGATAACCTCAGGCATTGTTCCCCGGGCACCTTCCTTTTTTCCTGTTCTTTCCTCTTGTTATTTTATGTGTGCTGGGATTTTGCCTGCATGTCTCATGTTAAGTACACCCAGGGCACCTGCCCCATCCCAGTTGACACAGAGGAGGCCTATGGGGCAGGGATAGCTGCTGTCAGAGGAGAGGGTCCCACTACAAGAGCATCTGGGACCACAGGGTGTGGAGGTTGCAGAGGGAATTGGAGTCTGGGGTGCTGGCAGGCCCCTCCCCTTCGGTGCCCAGAAGGCTCAAATGGCCTGAAATTAACAAAGGGTCTCCCCAGAAAAGAGATTTTGGGTGGCAACTAAGAAAGACTGGGGGTTTGGTCCAGTGACAGGGTGCTTGCCTAGAATGCATGAGGTCTTTGGTTCAAAGGTGGATAATAACAGCATCCATCTCATGGGTCTAAGTCTGTCCATAGCTTGGTGCAAGGGTCCACAATATAGTAGCTGTGTCTCACATGTAAGGGGAGGGTTCTAGGACCAAGGAAACAGCTGCCAGTAAACTGCTTGGTGAGTGCAAGTGAGGACCTGCGTTAGATGCCCATTAGATGCCCAGAACCCAAGTTTTTAAAAAGCTGGGATGGGATTTATGGCAGTTTGAATAGCAATGGTCCCCATAGACTCAGATGTTTTAGTGCTTGGCCCATAGGGAGTGGCACTATTAAGAGGTGTGGCCTTGTTGGAGGAAGTGTGTCACTGTGGGGGAGGGCTTTGAGGTTCATATGCTCAAGCTGCCCACTGTGGCACACAGTGTCTCCTGCTGCTTGTGGATCAAGATACAGAACTCTCAGCTCCTTCTCCAGCACCGGGTCTGTCTGCATGCTGCCGTGTTTCCCGCTAGGGTGATGATGGACTGAGCCTCTGAAACTGTGAGCTAGCCCCAATTAAAAATGTTTCCTTTATAAGAGTTGCCATGGTCATAGTGTCTCTTCACAGCAATGAAACCCTAACTAAGATAGTAGCGCATGCCTCTAATTCCAGTTCTGAGGGGACAGAGACCAGTGAGAGACCCTATCTCAAAAAAATCCCGAGTTGGCTGGTGTCTGAAGGATGACGCTGAGTTTGGCCTTGGCTAACACACACACACACACACACATGAAAATACATGGATACATAAATACATACAATAAGCATTTTAATTGAACTTCCCATGTACTGATGGATACATGAGTAAGACATTTTGAAGGCACTTCAGGGGGCACGTAAACCCCTCTCACATCCTAGATCTCCCTCCTCTTCTCCCCCAGCAGGGCACCTCAGGTGGCTAAGAGCACTGCTTGGTTTTCGTCTGCAGAGCACAGTGCCAAGGCGCGGGCGCTGGCGCTGGCGTCAGCAGCTTCCCGCAGCCGTGAAGGAAGATGTAGAAAGGACTGCAAGAATTCGTTAGCACCAATTAACACAAGGAGGCTTCCTCCCGCTCATCCCTCCAGCTGACTCCCTGCTGGCAGGGGTGGGGTGAGGTGGGGGTGGGGGGTAGGGGGGTGGGGGGTAGGGGAGTGGGGCAGGACCCAGAGGAGACAGGACCTGGGGAACAGCAGCCGAGGCTGTGTCCCAGCAGGGCCCAAGCATTTGCTGCTAACAAGGCTGGAAGGTTCCAGAAAGTGAGAATAGACACATGGCATCTGCCGGGTCGGATTTCTCGGGGCTCCTAAGCTGCTTTCTGAATCGGTGGTCTGAAGCCGGCATTTATCCGACACTGAGTTGAGCCCCGTCTACACAAAGAATCCTGGAGTATGGGTACTGGTCCCCCACACTGCTAACGCAATCACTCATGGCCCTGGCTGACAGAAACAGCGGTGAGGCTTGCGCGTCTTTAATCCCAACACTAGGTGAGAGGATCTCTGAGGTCGAGGACGGCCTGGTTTATATGTCAAGCGAGTTCCAGAGATGCTAGGACTAAATAAAGAGACCCTGTCCCAAACAACAACAACCAAACAAACAAATAAGCCAAAAACAAACTAAAACATTTAAAAGTTAGAGTTCAGAAAGAGGGCTGGGGATATGGCCAGGGGATGAAGCACTGGCCACAGTTGGGTTCCCCAGCACCAGTGTAAGACCAGTGCTGGCTTGGGACGTTACAAATGCCCCTCTAAGGAGACAGTTCCTGTCGGACCCTAGAAATTTTAATATGCTGTGGCTTTGCTTTCTCTCCAAGCATTCTACCCCCCCCCCCATTTCCCTGGTGATTGTTTTTCATTAACACATTGGGGACTGCATTTTTTTTCTTTTTTTTTTTAACTTTTTTTTATTTTATTTATTATGTATACAACATTCTGCCCGCAAGCCAGAGGAGGGCGCCAGATCTCATTACAGATGGTTGTGAGCCACCATGTGGTTGCTGGGAATTGAACTCAGGACCTCTGGAAGAGCAGCCAGTGCTCCTAACCTCTGAGCCATCTCTCCAGCCCGGGAATGCATTTTTTAAATTTCCACATATTTGTGAATTATCCAGTTTTTTTCTATTGTTGTTCCTAGTTGGAGTCCACTGTAGAGAGACTGTGCTTTTGGGTGATTTCAATTTTTTTTTCAAGGCAGAGTTTCTCTGTAGTTTTGGAGCCTGTCCTGGAACTCTCTCTGAGGACCAGGTTGGCCTTGAACTCACAGAGATCCACCTGCCTCTGCCTCCCAAGTGCTGGGATTAAAGGCGTGCGCCACCACCGCCCGGCTATGATGTCAGTTTTTAAAATGTACCAAGCTTTGTCTTGTTGTCTAAGGAATGGCACACTCTGGAGACTGCCCATGTGTACTGAGGAAAAGCTGGATTCTGCCGGTGCTGGGTGGTGCTTTCTACCTGTGTCTGTAATAATCTGTTTGCTATTGCCGTAACTGAACACTACAAACTGGCAGTTTATGAACAAAAGAGGCTTATCTGGTTCATGCTTTAGAACGGTGGTATCTGGTGAGGTCCCTGCCAGTCACAAAGCACTGTGGGACGTCACCCACTGAGAGGAGCTGAGTGTCCTCTTTTATATGGCCATGCTCCCCTTGGACAGTGCTCCTGCTGTAGGGCCCCATTATTATCCTTATCACCCCTACAGGTTCCACCTCCAAAAATCACAGAGGAATTGGGGTTCTCCCCTCTTAATTGGTATCTCGCAATGGAGATTAAGTCTCATTGAACACGGATTGGAATGCTCATACCACAGCCAGTCTGCTTGTTTTGTGGGTGCCGATTAGGTCCCCATCTCTGTTCTGACCTTCCATCTAGCTAATCTTTGCATTATTGAAGACGAGACATCAATATTTCTAACTATTGTGGAATCGCCTTAGGTTTTGTCAATATTTGCTTTATATATTTGGGGCTCTGTTATTAGGCATTTATATATTTACAGTTATTATATCTGGATATATTGACCTTTTTATCAATACATGATACTCTTTTTGTCTCTGTAACAATTGTTAATTCAATGTCTTTAAAATATTGGTTGTTATTTATGAGGAATATGTATTTTTTAAGATTTATTTATTATGTATACAGTGTTCTGCCTACATATATGCCTGCAGGCCAGAAGAGGGCACCAGATCTCAATATAGATGGTTGTGAGCTACCATGTGATTGTTGGGAATTGAACTCGGGATCTTGGGAGAGTAGCCAGTGCTCTCAACCGCTGAGCCATCTCTCTAGCCTGAGGAATATCTTTCTTATCTTTTCATGTTATCCTATTTGTGTCTGTGGCGGGCTTCAGTATACACTTACCAGATGTAGCAAATAGAAATGTGGGCTGCTTAGTTATACTTGACTTTCAAGGAACAACGACAAAATGCTTCATATAAGTACTTTCTGTAAAACACATGGCGTTCATTTATGTTGGAATTTTTACAATCTGAAATCCAAATTTTTATCTGGGAACCTATACCCATGAGAATATAGAGTCAATTTATTTATTTTTATGTGTATGTGTGTGTGAATGCCTTTACTATAGACATGCAGTATACTCAGAGGCCAGAAGAGGGCGCTAGAATCCATTGGCGCTAGTGATTCGTGGTTGTGAGCAACCTGACATGGGTTCTGGGACCCAAACTCGGGTCCTTAGGAAGAGAGGAGAGTGCTCTTAGTCTGAGCCATCTTTCTCTAGGCGCTGCATTCTTTTTGTTTGTTTTGTTCTGGTTTTGTTTTTCCAGACAGCTTTTCTTTGTGTAGCAGACCTCCTAGCTGTCCTGGAACTCCGTTGACCAGGCTGTTCTTGAACTCACTGAGATCCACCTGCGTCTGCCTCCCAAGTGCTGGGATTAAAGGCGTGTGCCGCCACCGCCCGACTGGCACTGCATTCTTTAAGGGGATAGAAACCCATTCAAGGGGCTCAAATCCTTGCCCTGGGAACCCCAGACTCTGCAGAAGGGTCGGAAAAGGGCTGTTCAGCCTTGCTGTAGAAGTTACTGGAGCTAGTCAGCCTTTGCACTCTGGGCTCCTTTTCCTTCCTGGGTCCTTTAGATGCCTGCGTCCCCACCCCCACTTCATAATCCTCTTAGTGCCCAACATCTGAAGCCCCCCCCCCCTTTGCATAGTCCTGGGTATCAACTTGCCAGTTTTTCTCAGATTGTCCTGATAGATGTGGGGCATGGAAAAGGATAAGTAGGAGAAACAGCTGGGCCTTTCTCCTGGGCCCTGAGCCCGGGCACCTAGTTAGGGCTGCCTTGTGGTTGAGCAGGGGGCACAGGCCTGTGAGGCACATACAACCTCAAGCTCCCCAGTCACCCACATTCATGTGCACGTGCACACACATATGTTCATGCCTGCACATCTTTCTAGACAGACATTCCCAGGTACGAACACAGGCCCATCCAATGCACTGGTGGCTAGGGCCTGTTTCACGCCCTCAAACCCACAGAAGAACACTCCACTCAGACACATGGCCCCTCACACATGCCTACAGGAGGCGACCATCTGGGCTTGGGAGACTGTAGGCACTGCCCGTGTATTCCAGAACGGCAGATGGGCATCACGGTGCCCGAGAAGAATGGGGGAGGGGACCGAGCACATGGCATACGCGGCTCTCACCTGCTCCCTTTCACTTCCAAGTTCTCCCCGGATTCTCTCAGATGGTCGCTCTGAAGTGGGTCTCTCCAGTTCCCTTTCCTGAGACCCACTTAGCACTGAGAAGGTCTGTGCTGAGGGCTGTGAGAGGAACTAACAACCACAGGACTTCGGGGTTCCATTTGGCAAATGCTCCTCTCTGACCCTGTTATGGACACCATTCCTGAGGGCTGGTGAGGAGTTATGCCCCATGGTGACACTGGGAACCCAGAAGATCCACTCACCCATATCTTACTAAGTGGCTCCCGAGCTCCCTCACAGGGTTCCCAGGGCCACCCTGCCCTGCAGGTCTTGAAACTGATCCTCCGAGAGGTTACAATAAGCCCAACAAGAGAGGAGAACGATGACCTTACAGAAGATCTTTCTTCCACACCTTGCTGTCTCCCATCTAAAAAGGACTTGGGGTTGGTACAAGGGCCTACAGGAGCCCCTATCTCGTGCCTTCCACACCCCAACTCAGAAGTCTCCTGGTGGTTTGGCAATCTACAGATAGCTGAGGCTTCGGTTTTCAGAGTGGGGCCGATCATAAGCCCTTTGCATTCCAAACCCCGACTCAACATCTCAGTTGGTACCCCCACTTCCAGATGGGAGGTCCACAGTCCCCTGGGCATGTGTGAGTTCTAGTGCTGGACAGATGACGCCGAATCTAGAAGAATGTGGTCGGCGCGCCCTCTGATGGCCACTTCTTGGAATTGCAACTCCAGAGTCGCAGGTCTTGTGGAATTAGACACAAATGACTTTGGGAGCATCCTATCGCGCGAGACCAAGGATTTCTCTTATGTCCCTTCAGCTCCTCTAGTGCGTCCTGGCTGGTGTTGCAGACCCTGACCCCTGCATCTTTACCCACAGGAGTATGTGGGTATTTGGTCGGCCAGGGGCTGGTCTTGGAATCCGCTGATGCGCTCCAAATCACTCAGACGCTGCGGGGTCTCTAATGGTACTGCGAGAAATCGCTAGAACTTTCACAGCAAACGCCTTCAGGGTTGGTTTCTAATTCTGGAACCAGGCTGCGGCTCTTCCTGCCCTGGGCAAATCTGCTGCAGGGAGATTTTTTCCTTAAGGGGACCCTCTGGACAAAACCTGCTCTCAGGCGGTTTTTATCTAGCAAAACTGAAGACGAGAGGTAAGGGGAGAGGAAGTAAGTGGCAGCAGGGGCCGTGTCTTCATGGATCATCTCAGCGCCAGAGGTCCAGGGACAGGCTGCCCCCATTAGCAGTCTTATTGCTCAGCTGTGTGGGCCAGAAAGTTTGATTACAACCCCCACCCTGGAGTCCAGGGAGGAGATGGCAGGCCTGAAGTGATCAGGTGTGAGAGTCACCTGATGGAGTCTACCTGTTTCTGAGTGCCAGGTCTCACCCGCAGGGCTGATGCTCTGTTCTGAGGGTAACTTTCTTCCCCAGTGTTCTCGAGGTGTTCTGACGTCTGAGCAGGGTTGGCCACAGGCCTCTCTGTCACTGACAAGGACCAAGGCTTGAGAATCAGGCAGATGGCCCAGGGTGATTGGCCAAGGGGCACGGCCTAGAACCCCCCAAAGGAGGGCCCCTGAGCTCCCCTGGCACAGCTTCACCTCCCTGCCCTGGTGCCCTCAACACGGTGTCACTGAGACCCTCTGGGGACAGTCTTTAGAGATGGTGAGATTGGGCCAAGCCCGTGGAGAGGTCAGACTCCCTTGCAGAAAAAGGGAAAGAGCTAAGTCTGCTCTGGACTGAACCATGTGGAAAATGCTGCCCACGCTCAGGTCCCCTGTCCACCAACAGGGAGGTCCTGGGAGGTCCCCATTGGACAACCCAGTCCTGTCACTGAAGGTATTCCCTCAGGCTGGGTGCTGCATTTTGGAGTTAGGCCTGGCGTCAGGTCCTAGTGCTGCCTTTTACTGGCCGGTGTCTGACTTCAAAATGGATATTTTGGTTAACCCTTTTTTTTTTTTTACCATATGTTGAAGTAGTGCCTGCTTATTGCAGAAAATGTGGTAAAATTCGGAAAACTATAAAGGAACAAAAGCAGCAACAAGAACAACAGCAACAACAAAAAAAAACCAACCCCAAGGACACCAGAGCCCCGAAATGGTAGCCAGCTGAGCTTTCCTTTCACGCCTTGACTTTAAGATTCTTTGTAATGTTTTATTATTTATTTATTGGGGTCCTGGTCCACATCACACATTTTGGAGGTCAGAGGTCAACGTGCTTTAGTGGGCGCTCTCCTTACCCAGAGCTCAGGTCCACAGGCCTACCTGGAAGTGAACTTATCTGGGGAACCATCTGGACACCCCATTTGTTTCTCTTGTTTTTGTTACATTTATCAGGGTTGAATTGCACCTCGCAAACGATTTTGTGTGATATAAGTATGTAAGATTGTGAATATATCCTCGTGTATATATGAGGGGTTCCCCAGATATATTCTGTTTGTTGAAATAAGGTCACATATAGTCTCGGCTGCTTTCACATCCGCTCTTCAGGTAAGGATAACTTCCAACACTCGATCCTCCTGCCTCTGCTTCCTAAGTGCTGGGATTCCAGCTGTGCACCGCCATGCCCAACTAAACATCTCTTTCTGGGGCTCTTGATAGTCTTTTCTCTAAGCAGCTGCGATCACCCTCACTATCACCCTGTTATTAAATAGGTTGTTTCCGTTTGGGCGACTACGAACACTGCCACCAAACACATCTCTGCACACTGATATCTCAGTTCACACTTCCACTATTTTTTTGGGATTTGTCTCAAAACCCGAAAAGGCCGAGTAAAAGGAGTACGTTTTATTTATTTACTTACGTAATATATTTGGGACAGGGTCTTACTATACACTCTGGATAGCCTAAAATTCACTTCATAGACCTGGCTGGCCTCCAACTCACAAAATCCCCCTGCCTCCCACTCTGCTAGGATTACAGGTGTGTGTGCCTCCATACCCGGGAGGAGTGAGTATTTTTTTAGGGTGATATTTAAGTTGCTCTCCCATTTGCCAGTCTACACTCCAGCATTTCACAAGTGTACCCCCATAGCTGGATGTGAGGATGCTTGCAGGTAATTGTCATTTCTTTGACTTTTTTCTCCACCTGTGTTTTGGTTGTTTCCAGGCCATACAGTCACCCCCAGCTCTTCTGGATACTGGGGCAACTGGAAGGTGGGAGAGACTAACAGATCTACAGCTTCCTTGCCCCCAGGGCAGACTGGGTCCTGCCTATGTTTTAAAAAAATGGAATTGAGGAATTGAGAACACAGAGCTGTTGCTAGGACCTGGCCCAGTGCCCAAGCTTCAGAGATGTGGCCTCTGTGGGTATCTGCTTCCTTCTTCTGCCTGGAACTGCTGGGGAGGGGGACTAGGCTGGTGTCCTCATGAGGATACTAAGCCGGACCCTGGCAGCCCCAGGCTCTCTGGGGGAGCATCCTCTATTTCCCGGTAACTATTTCTCACCTCCTGGGAGGTTTTGCTCGGAACACTGGGTTCCTTTCTACAGCTGTCTCAGATTTCCGGCGCCCTACCGCCCCCTCAGCTCCCCACATAGGTCAATGGCGCCATCTAGTGGCAAGAGCAACCCACCAATTTCCTGCTCTTTGTCTTTCTCATAGTAGGATGGTGCCAGCCCTGAGTTCACCCCAGACTTGCCCACCCCCCGAGCTCCTCCACCCCTCCTTCCCGTCACTGCTGCTCTCATCTCCCACCTGGACTATACTGCTTCCACACTCCCTTCTTCCAAAGCCGGTGACCTCCCAGGTAGTGCAGTGTTACTCAGCCACCTCTCCTTATGACCTTCAGTGGCCCCCTGTTACTCCCCGGGGTACCAGATGTGATTCGGCCACTGACTCCTTCCTCATCATCATCAGCTTCTCCCTCCCCTCGCTGCCTCTTCCTCACCACCTCGCTAAAGCACAGCGGGACGGGACCAGGGCACTCTCGCCCTGGCCTTTGTCCAAGTGGGTTCCTCTGTCCTTTGAGGGACTCATTCTTAATTCTTTTAGAGTTCTGCTGGACATCGCCTCCTCCAGGAAACCCCCCAACCCCCATTAGGTTCCTGTGGCATCTCTAACAAATGACCACAAATTTGATTATTTGAAACGAGACCAATGTGTTCCTTCACAGCTCTAGAGGGCAGAAGTCCAAAACGAATGGTACGGAGCGGGGCCCGAGTGGATGGCTCTGCACCCACGCCTCGCTTTGTGGCCCGCCCTCGCGGCTCCCCTGCCTCTGGTTTCTGCCATCGCTCCCCCCTCCCCCCTCTTCTCTCTCTTTCTTAGAAGACCCGTGGTTACATTCAGGGCCACCAAGAGGATCTGAGTAATTCCCCGTCATACGGTCCCTAACGTAGTCACAGCTGTACTGTCTCTTTGCCTTCACGGGTACTGCTCAAGTTCTGGAAAGGAGAGCATGGCATCTTGGGAGTTCATTACTCAGCCCACCCCTTCCCCCTTTCCGCCCTCAGATATGGAGGCGGTACCCTTCTGTGCCTCCATGGTTCTCTGGCATTACTATTGATCAGACGTACTTATGATCCGTTTACGTGTCTGACTCCTCTGTTCCTCACTGCTTGGGACTGTGTGGCCCTACTTGCTTGCCCTGCGTCCTGGGGCCTGGCAGAGTGCTCACCGTGGAAGCACCACAGGCTGCATGTTTGTTGAGAGAGTGAGTGCTTGAACAGGAGTCTGGAGGCAAGCGGACCACCCGGACAGCCAAAGCATGCGATTCCGTGATGAAGGGTGGTGCAGAAGGCGGGTGAGGTGGGAAAGGGTCTTAGCCTTGCCTGGGGGCTTCCCATATGTGCCAGAGGCCATGTGAAATGGGGGAGGGGGACCCAGCCAGCTGGTGCTCCCAAGACTGGAGCTCATAGGCACACTTTGCATGGGGCTGTCACCGAGGCAACAGAAGAAGTTGGTTGCCCAGCAACAATGCCCTGCCCCCCCCATCCCTCCTATGGCCATTTCTGTCCCGAAAGCTCGGTACCCTTTCTAGATTGTGTCCATGTTTAACGCAAATGGGTGTCTTCTGCCCAAATTCCAACAGCAGGAGATGAAAAGGTTGTTTTGTGTGACTGTTGTGATCAGGGTCATGGGTTAAGCATCAGAACAAAAGAGAGCAAGGGTGGTCTAGGTGGGGAGAATGGAGCAGGAAGACATCTGGGCTGGGCCAAATTTTTCCTCGGTACTTTTAAAAAAAAAATTTTTTTTTTGAGACAGGGTTTCCTCTATGTAGCCCTGGCTGTCCTGGAACTCGCTCTGTAGATCAGGCTGGCCTCTAACATAGAGATCTGCCTGTCTCTGCCTCCCAAATGCTTGGATTAAAGGTGTGTGCTGCCACTGCCCCGCTCCTGGGCACTTTTATCTTTCCCATTTGAACCCAAAAGAAGCTGGGAGGACATTAATCTAGGAGGCAGAAGACCTCGGCCCATTGCTGGAGCAGCCTCTGGTTTCTGCACTGGCTGACCAAATGGCGTCCCTGAGACCCCAGGACCCCATCTGTGAGGAGAGGGGTAGGTCAAGCTGATGACTAAGGCCTCTTTGGACTTTAGCCAACTTCCCTAAGACCGGGCTGCAGGCATGTCTGCAAGGCATTTTCTTAATTAGTGGTCAATGTGGGAGGGCTCAGCCCACTGTGAGTGGTGCCTTGGGCTGATGGTCCTGGGTTCTATAAGAAAGCAGGCTGAGCAAGCCATGGGGAACAAGCCAGTGAGCAGCACCCCTCCATGGTCTCTGCATCAGCTCCTGTCTCCAGGTTCCTGCCCTGTTTGAGCTCCTGCCCTCACTGCTTTTGATGATGAACTGTTATAGAGAACTGTGGGCAAAATAAATCCTTTCCTCCCCAGATTGCTTCTGAACATGGTGTTTCATCAGAGCAATAGTGACCCTGACTAAAATAGTCACCAAGGGGCAGGCAATCTGAGCCCCCTCTGCACCAGAGTCTGAAAATTGATTCTCCACCCAGACCCAGGTCAGTTGCTCTGGGAAGCAGGTTATCCCGACCTCAATGGGCAGCCCTGTTCATCCCTGTTTTCCACACCTTGCCACACCTGGGAAGCCTGAAGGAAGACTAGGGGTATGGACAGCATCTGGAAGGAGCATTTTGCTGAGTTAGAGCCCTGGCTCTGTCACTGCTGGTGAAAAGAAGTGTGCACTTCTTGATCTCAGTGATCCCCTCTGAAAAAAGGAAGGGACTATGCTTCCTAGAACTTCTTCCTGCCCGCTGTACTTCCCCTCCTCCCAAATCCACCAGGAACCCACCCCTAGGAAAACCTGTGCAGAGAAACAAGTGGAAAGATTTGTTCTGAGACAGCACCACCTGCTGGCCTTTCTGGGTATGACACCCATCCTTTAGGAGAAGGAGAAGCTCCAGACCGCCTAGGAGTAAGATGGTTGTTACAATGTAACATATGCTCATTTGGCACCTGGGTCATTTTATGAAAAAAAAAAGAAAAAGCTATGAGATAAGTATTATTGTATCCTTGCTTTATATATTATTGAACTGAACTCCAGAGTATAAGGGTCTCTGATTTGAGGGGGAAACTGAGGCATGCTCTCCTTTTAATAAGACATTTAATGACACAGCCAGACAGTCATGATAGGTTCCGAAGAGAGTCCAGGCCCATGAGGCTAAGTGTGGGCAGTCCTCTAATAGGTTTCAGAGAGGGGAGGGGGTACCATTTTGTGCAATCAATGACCAGAGTTCCTGCCTGAGTCAGGCTGTCTGATTCCCAAACAGCGTGGGAAATGAGAAGATCCAGACCCTTAATTACTGTGTATCCATCATATGGGATATGCTACCTGCAACCCTGTGAGCTCAGGGTCTTGTAACCTGCAAGACAGTTGCATGGAATCAGGTGGAGATGTCAAATGGAGGAGGGAGGAAAGAGGAGGAGGAGGAGGCCAAACGGGATCCAGTTCCCTTCCTCGGGAGTGTTATCTTTGGAGAGTGACTGCAGTCAGCCTGGGAGACCATCTAAGTCACAAGTCCACATAAACGATTGAATTTACCACCCACATCTGCCTGAGTGGGGGGCAAGGAGCGGAGTGAGACTGTAAATGTTGTACTCGTGAAAATGATGTCTAATGCCCAACGTCTGTGGCTTTCCCATGTCAGTGAAAACAAAAACCAAAAATAAGTGAGCCAAACCCCCCCAACTAAAAAGTTAGGGAGTGAAGCGAGAAGGCCCAGAGGCAGGCGTTCCTGAGGAGCAGAGCCATCCCCACTCACAATCCAGCTAGAGTCTCCAGGCCTGTCAGGCGGGGATGCTACCTGACGGGAGCAAAGCTATTCCGAAGAGCCACGTGCGCCCTCTTTTTGGTTATCAGGCTGCAGAGACAATGGTTCCCAAGGGACTGGCATTTCCCTGGGAACTTCATGATGGGAAGGAAAAGGCTGAAGCCTGCTGCCAGTCTGAGGGGGACTTGTCTCCAGGAAAGAGATTCTGAACATCTGTCGGATCACCTCGTAGGGGAGACTGGAACCCGGACAGTTACAGGCAGCATGATCACACCTTGATGGTTTAACATTGCCTACTTCTTGTCTTCTATTTAAAACTGAACCTATGCCAGATGCTGGGACCCTGGAGATGAACTGGGGATGGGGCAGGGTCACTGGGCCTCTGTGTTCTTTTTCCCAATATAGCCAGTGTCTTAGTTAGGTTTTCTATTGCTGTGAAGAGACACCATGACTACTGTTATAATTATGATGGCCTGCCCTGTCACCTGGATACCCTGTCCCTTTAAGAGACAAGCTCTGCCCACTCCCAATCTCCCCCGTCCCACCCAGGCAAGCCTGTCTTCTCTCTCTCTCTCTCTCTGTTGTTCTGAAGAGGCAGCTTCTGCCTCCCTTCCCCTTCTTCTTCCCCCCTCTGTCTCTGTCTCTCTTTCTCTTTTTATCTCTTCCCCCCCATTCCCCCTTACCCTTATAACCTCCCAATACCCGCTAAATAAACTCTCCATACCCAGGCTCTCTCTGCATGGAGTATCTGTCCCTCTCCCTCCTGCTGCGGGTCCTACCAGAGTCACCCGCACCATAAATCATAACAACCACAGCAACTCTTATAAGGAAAACATTTAATTGGGGCTGGCTTACAGATTCAGAGGTTTAGTCCACTATCCTCATGGTGGGACATCAGGGTGGCACACATGCCGGGTGGCACACACGCAGTGTGGCACACACGCAGGCAGCCATGATGCTGGAGAAGGAGCTGAGAGTTGTATATCTTGATCCGCAGGCAACAGAATGAGACTGTGTCCCACTGGGTATAGCTTGAGCATATATCACCTCAAAGCCCGCCCCCACAATGACATATTTCCTCCAACAAAGCCACACGTACTCCAACAAGGCCACTGTCCTAATAGTGCCACTTCCTATGGGTCAAGCATTCAAACACATGAGTCTGTGGGGACCATACCTATTCAAACCACCACAGGCAGGTGGAATTAATCTCCTTTTCTGCCTTTTTCTATTACTTAGCTCTTGAATGGGACTGTTGGGGACCGATGGCTGAGCCTTAATTGTCATCAGGGCTCTGACTCTAACAACTCCAGTCAACAGAGTGTCAGCCTGAAGGCCCTGGTTCCTACCTTGGGGCAGGAGACTGGGACTTGCAAATTTCCAAGTACGTAACCCACCAAAGTGCCTACCCAATGTGCCGTCTGTAAGAAAGCAATGTCCCAATCCAGAAAGAGCCTCCCTTTCACAGAACACAGAGGCACCCTACTGAGCATGTAAGTGCCCAGTTAACAGCGTCCTGGGGTCCGGATCCCTCACCTGGGAAGTGAGCTCGTATCAAAGAACCGATTGGCCACACATCCCGCTCCCCACCCGCTTCCCCGCCTCTGGCCCGGGAATCAGAGGGTCTGGATATTTCTGTGGAACCTCCCCCATCCTGCCACAGGGGCTCCTATTCATCTCTTCAGAGATCCCATCGCAATGCCTGGCTCTAGTACTGGGGCCTGAACTCTCTGTCTGTCTGTCTATATGTCTACAGTGTTAGCAACTTTTCTAATAAGCTCACCACTTCCCAGTAATGTATCTCATTATCATTCTCAAATCATCCCCCCGATCCCACAAACCTTTCAGGGTCACTGTTAGAGAAGACTAATAAGACTCAGGTCCAAGTACCAGACACTGATTGGTGAATGAGTTCTTTTCTATCTCTATTACAAGAAGATGAAGCTATCAACCAATAACTCATAGAGGTGGCCAGACAGAATATATCGCGATGCTGCCCAGAACTGCAGAGCTCTCCTCCGCCACCATCATGCAGCCCATAGGTGACCATGCAGTAGCCATTGCATATGGTTCCAGTCCATGGGCAGCACCAGGCTGATTGGGCAGGGGAGGTCAGAGGCAGGAGGACCAGAGGCCTCAGTGAGTCGTGTGCATTCTGGGAACTACCAAGTTCAAGGACCAGACACTCAGTGAAGCCTGAAGGGTTTGGCACTGAGGGGGTACTCTGAGATATCCCCTCCAAAATAAAAGACAGGCTTCTGCCCCTGGCACAGTGTCCTGCACAGGAAGCTAGACCTTAGGAGGCCTCTGGGCACCCTGGAGACAGCATAGTTCACAACCAGGCTCACGGCTGCTCCCACGCCCTGAGTAGCTGAGAAGAGAGCATGGAGCAAGAGCCAGGACGGAGAAGATCCGGTAGCAGGCCCAGGTATGGCACTGTTATGGTTTGAATATAAAATCCCCCTGAAGCTTAAGTGTTTGAGTGGCTGGTCCTCAGCTGGCGGCACTATCCAGGGAGGTCCCTACACACACACACACATACACACACACTGTGTATTGTTGTATCTTATCTCTCAGCATCTCCGCTCAGTAATTGTCAGCATTCTCCCACAGATGGGGAAATCAAGTCACTGAGACTAAAGCTGCCTGTGGGCTCTGGAGGTGGTTCAGTGAGCAAAGTTCTTGTCGCTTGAAGTGTGAGGACCCAAGGGTCCATATGTAGCCAGATCTTTTAGATCCCAGCACTCCAAGATTAGAGGTGGAGACAGGAGAATTTCCAGAAAGAAGTCACTGGCCAGCTAGCTTACCTGATGTACCTACCCGGCAGTGAACGAGACCGTCTGTATCAAGCAAAGTAGAAGTGAGGACTGACACCCAAGGTTATCCGCTGGTCTCCACATGCATGGCGTACGTGCTTATACTCACACAGATACACACACACACATGCACACACACACATTCATACGTGCACACAGGCAGAGAGAGAGAGAGAGAGAGAGAGAGAGAGAGAGAGAGAGAGAGAGAATTGCACAGGGGCGATCAGCACTCCTTACCACTGCATATTCTGACTGTGTGGCTGCAGCACCTGAGGAAAGGCGTGAGGTGGCCTGGTGGTGCCTGAGATGCCCTTAGACAGAGGAAGAGAGGAGAATATTCTGCACAGGAGAGCACACTTTCAGGGACTTCCATTTTGTGGTGAGAATAGGTTAGAGTAAGCTGGGACAGGATGGGTGAAACACCAGATGTCAGATGGGTAAGAAGTGCAGGGAGAGACCAGTACAAGAAGAACAGGTGGGAAATGTCTGCCTTCCTCCGATGGAGCTCCCAGGGTCCACAAGGGGGTAATTAGTTTGAGCCATGACATGAGATGGTCCCTGGGAAGGGAGCAGGAGGGGCTTCATGGGAACCCTGGACTCTGCCTTGGGAAATTGCCCTCACTGGCCTTCAACTTGTGTTTTAAAGTCATTCCCACAAGCCCCTGGGGTGAGGGAGGAAGGACAGGAAATATAGGGCAGGGGAAGCACCAGCCCTTGGCCGATGGCAGTCTGTGTCTGCAATGTCAGGAATGAGCTCAGACACTAAGACAAACAATGCTCTGACCCTGTGCAGTTCGAGAAGGATGCCGTGAGTCAGCCCCAGGCTCTGGTCCAGGATGCGGAGACACTGCCCAAAGACACTGCCCAGCCAACCACTGTTCGGGAAATTTCCACTCACATCATCCATCTTTGCAAGTGTACATGCTGAAGGCCACGCTGGGGACAGGACTTGTCCAAGGTCACAGAGCCAATGAGTGAGATTCAGTGTTGGGAGTGCACAGTGCCTGACGAAGCTGGCTGGGTGCTGCTGCGTGGGGGATTTTTGGTTTCTGGGATCTTTTGGGGCTGTCTCCACTGACCTTCCTGACACTGTTTGTATCTGAATCGCTTTGTCAGTCAGTGTTTACTTGTCTACCATGGACTCTGACTCCCCAGCAGAGAGCTGGCCCAGGAGAATTTTATTTAATGCCTCGTTTGCTGAGCACCACTCAATGGTCACATGTGGTCAGTGACGATCACAAGGGAGCAGAGATAATGAAGAAAATATTCACAGCCTTTGGAAGGGTGTTAGAGTTAGCAGAAAAGATTCCTGCTTGGGGAGCAGGAGCAGAGTATGTGAGTTGAGTTGTGTGTGTGCTAGTATCTGTGTCTGACTGACTGGCTTGCTTGGTACAGTTGAGAGTATGTTTGACCTGGCATACATGAAGTCCAGGTATGGTGCTCTGCACTCCAAGGTGGAGGCAGGAGAATACGAAAATCAAGGTCATTGTGCTGGACAGTTTTGTGCCAATTTGACACAAGCCAAAGCCATTTGAGAGGAGAGAACCTTAATTAAGAAATGCCAGCCAGGTGATGGTGGCTCATGCTTTTAATCCCTGCACCCAGGAAGTAGAGGCAAGAGGATCTCTGTGAGTTCAAGGCCAGCCTGGTCTAGAGAGTGAGTTCCAGGACAGCCAAGGCTACAGAGAGAAACCCTATTTTGGAAGAAAAAAAAAGAAAAAGAAAAAAGAAAGAAATGCTTTTGTAAAATCAGGCTATAGGCACTTTCTTTATGAGTGATTGATGTGAGGGGGTCCAGCTCATTGTGTGTGGATCTATCCCTGAGCTGGTGGTGCTGGGTTCTATAAGAAAACAGACTGAGCGAGGCATAAGGAGCAAGCCAGCAAGCAGCACCCCTCCATGGCCTCTGCATCAGTTCCTGCCTCCAGCTCCTGCCTCCTGCTCTGTGTCAGTTCCTGTCCTGACTTTCTTTGATGATGAACAGTGATGTGGAAGAGAAAAGCTGAACCCTTTCCTCCCCAGGTTGCTTTGTTCACAGTGGTTTATTGTTGTAATAGAAACCCCGACTAAGACAGTTATCCTTGGCCACTGTGCTGGTTAGGTTTTTGTCGATTTGACACAAGCTAGGGACATCTGAGGAGAGGAAACCTCAAGTGGGGAATGGATTCTATCAGGTTGGCCAGTGGGCATGTCTGTGGGGCAATTTCTTCTTGCTGATTGATGTGTGAGTATCTAGCACACTGTGTGCAGTGCCACCCCTGGTCCTGGGTTCCATGAGAAAGCAAGATGAGTGAGCCTTGGAGAGCAAGCCAGTAGACATCATTTCTCCAAGGCTGTGGCTTCAGTTCCTGCCTCCACTTCCTGCCCAGACTTCCCCCTGTGATGGAATATAAGGTGAGAGTTGTAAGGAGAAATAACCCCTTTCCTCCCCAGGTTGCTTTAGGTCATGATGCTTTATCACAGCAATAGAAAGCAAATACAGACACCTACAGAGTGAGTTCAACACATCCTGAGCTAAATAAGGTCCTGCTTGTGACGGTTCATCTTGATCGTCAACTTGATGACATTTAGAATAGCCACAGAAACAAGTCTCTGGGCATATGTGAGAGGTATTATCTAAATAGATCTAATCAAGGAGGGAAACCCACCCCAAATGTGGGCAGTATCATTTCACAGTTGAATAAAGAGGAGAAAGCGAGTCAAGCACCCACATTCATTATCCTATTTTCCAAGTGTGGGAGCAACGTGACCAGCAGCCTTGAATCCTGTCCTCGCCATGATGGACTGTACTCCTGGGAACTGTGAGCCAAAATAAGCCCTTCCTTCCTGAAGTTGCTTTTGTCATGTACTCTGTCCCAGTAGTAATGGGGCTGCAGGGGTGGCTCATCAGCCAGAAGTGCTTGCTGCCAAGCCTGATGACCTGGCTTTAAGGCCCAGAACCCGCATGATGGAAGGAAGAACTGATTCCTTTAAACTGTCCTCTGACCACATGCAGGACATGATCTGCAAATGCCTCCAACCCCAACACACACCATAATGCACTGAAAAAAAACCTTTTCTTCCTCTTTGGCCCCTGGTAGCAAAGCACATCTCTGCTCATAGGATCTGTATTGACCTATAAAATGTGACCAGAGGTGGCCATTGACCCTTTGGGACAGCAGCTTTAAGAGGCAATGCCCAGTTTCTATGGCTATCCAGTTTGCATCTGTGAAGCCTCCTACTGAGAGGGAGCCTCAAATGGCCGGGGATCAAACGAGCATCTGTCCCTGTGGATGGAGTGGACGGGTAGTGCAGGCCAGAAGGAGTCTAGCAGTGTGGCGCTGGTAGCACAGCTTGGCCTAAATGCTCTCTGGCATGGGACTCTGAATGTTACAGAAGTCTTGAAAGATATGGCTTCCCCTTGGAGGGTTCATGATGTCCGTGAGAAAGCTGAGGCTGGAATGATGATCGGGAGTGGAGTGGAGATGCACACATAACAATTATCCCCCAGAATTCCTTGGTGCGGAGGGTAACCAAGGGATCCGAAGGCAGTTCAGAGGCAGTGGGGGCTGCTTGAGCTTGGAAATGAAGGGGCCAAGGGTAGGTCAGCTTGATGTGGGAGGGTGAGATTTGTATCATTTGAGATCTTCTACTCAGTGCCAGGAAGTGACCTCATGGGCCAGGGAAAGGGCTCAGTGGATAAAGGTCACTTGCTGCCATGTCTGACAAGCAAAGTTCCACCCTCGGGACCCACACAGCGGAAGGAGAGAACGTACTTCCCACAAGTTGTCCTCTGACCTCCACACATGTGATATAGCACATGTGTGCCCAAACACACACACATATAAAGCAAACAAATGAATGCCATTTTAAAAAATCAATGCATACCCATATTGACAAAGAAGATCCTTTGTTCAGGCAGAATGGGAACTTAAATCATGAAATGGGACTTAGTTATAAAAGTGTAAACAGATCAATGATTTTCAAACAGCTGGCTACTGAATGCTGGGGGTTACCGAGGTTTTCCAGGGTACCTAAAAAGTCATGGGTATTTTTGTAAAACACCAAAGACATTATTCCCCCCCTCCACTTTTTCTTATGTGAAGATGCAAAGATCAGGAACACAGCTGGTGGCTTAGCGGGAAAAGGGCAGCGCCACCAGAAGTGCTGGCTGGCAGAATTGATAGGGTTTCTACCACTGTCCCATGCAACCACCCAGTTTTACTTAAAGATGCCCCCACAGAAGCAGTAAAAATAACTTAATTAAAAATTTGACCATCGCTGGGCAGAATGCTGCAGTCCTTTAAAACCAGCACTCAAGAGCCAGAGGTAGGAGGATCTCTGTGAGTTCCAGGCCAGCCAAGCTACGTCTCCGACCCACGTTTGAAGCTATGTTCTGCTGCATGCAAAGCTACCAGAGTTGTCTTCTGGAGAAGGAGAGCCTCATATGGACTGTTTGACTGGGGAGATAAGCTAGACATTCTGTTCTTTTATGGAATCATGTTTTACTGGGAAGGCAAAGTATAGTTATTCTGAGTTGGGTATTTTGGCTGATACTGTCTTGAGAATAAATTCAATGAGCCCACACTCCAAAGAAAATAACTGACAACATTTTTGCCAACTACAAAATGCAGTATTTCAGGGGTAAATTAGGAGCGGGGAAAACTTTATATTTGCTGCTATGAGACCAACAGCTTCCCGATACTGTGTGATGGGTTGTGATGTCAAGGAATTTTTTAAAAAAAAATTCTGTAATGAAGCATGTCAGTGTTTGGAAGGTCTACAAGACTCAGTGAACCGATATTTTCTAAATGATAAATGATCAATATGTGAAGTTTAGAAATCACAAGCAGGCAGGGATCCATGTAAAGTGTGAGGTTGACAAACAGATCTTTTTTTTTTTTTTTTTTTGACAAACAGATCTTAATGTAACTGTTTGGAAAGCACATCCTCCCAGACTTTATGTTACAGCTAATGTCTAAGATCCAGTCACTACTGAGCTTTGGCACGCACAGAGTATCCAGTCATCTTTAAAGACTTCTAGAGCAGGGCAGGAGACATGGCTCCATGGGGAAAGTGCTTACCATGCAATCATGAGGGCCTGCGTTCAAATCTCTAGTCCCTATGGAACTTCTATGTTGGGTGATGGAGACAAGTGCATAGATTAGGCTGGCCAAGTGAAAACGGTGAGTTCAGCGAGAGAGCCTATCTCAACAAAATAGAGATTAAGAGAAATCATTAAAACAAAACAAAGCAAAACATTGACTTCTGTCCTCTTCATGTGGGCACATGCACACACGCACGGGTAATGCATCTGCACCTACATGTGTGCACCACACGAGCATGCGTGCACACACACACACACACACACACTAATTAAAAAAAATAGAATCTTCACAATGGTCAGTGGTGGCGCACACCTTTAATCCCAACACTTGGGAGGCAGAGGTAGGCGGATCTCTGTGAGTTCCAGGAAAGCTTGGTTTACAGAGTGAGTTCCAGGACAGCCAGGGTTACACAGAAAAATGCTGTCTCAAAACAAAACAACCTCTAAAATAATCTTCCTGGGGTGAGGAATGGAGCTTAGTGGTAGAACATGTGTTTGACGTACACATTGCCCTGGGTTCAATCACCAGCTTCCTAAAAGCAAAAAGCTAAACAAAACTCCCCCTCCCCATTACTATCTATGGAAGCCCGAGTTTCTCAATACACCACAACCAGCACATCACAATAGATTAGCTTCCGAAGCAGGCAGGAGGGTTTAGTTCTCTACTATTAAAGACACATTTCAAGCAGTTTCCAAAACTACAAAGGACTTGTAGTATTTTCCACAATTTTACTTCTTTTGGTAAACTCAGCTGTTCTTATAAAAAATGTTACAGGGTCTGGAGATATGGCACAACAGTTAAGAGCCCTGGCTTCTCATTCAGAAGACACAGGTTCAATTCTGTCTTAGGGTTTTTATTGCTGTGAAGAAACACCATGGCCTCAGCAACCCATAACATCGAATCGTGGTGGCTCACTTACAGTTTTGGAAGTTCATAAGTTCATTCCATTATCATCAGGCGGGTAGCATGGCGGTGTGCGGGCAGACATGGTGCTGAACAAATAGTTGAGAGTCCTACATCCTGCAAGCAACAGGAAGTCAACTGAGACATTGGGCAGTTTTCTGAACATAGGAAACCTCAAAGCCCACCCTCTCAGTGACACCCTTCCTCCAACAAGGCCATGGCCACTCCAACAAAGTCACACCTCCTAATAACCTCCTTTTACAGGGGTTACCTAAGGCTATTGGTAAACATCAGAAAATGCAGATATTGATATTATAATTTATAACAGAAGCAAGACTACAGTTATAAAATAACTGTAACTTTTTTTTAGCGGAGGTAACTTTATGGTTGGGGGGGGTCACCACAGCGTGAGGAACTGTAAGAAAGGGTCGCTGCCTGAGGAGGGCCGAGAACCACTGCTCTGGGTGCATATTTTATGGAAGATGACCCGTCACTTTTGCCTACATGCCATTGGTTTATTGGTGTTTATAATTTGGAATCCTGTCTTGTGAAAATCATTTATGAATCTTGGCCTGGAGGAACATTAATGTTAGAGTCTTGCTAAAGACAATCTTGTGTTGCAAAATTCCCAATGTTCAGACATTGGGCCAGTAAAAATACAGTGAGAGCCAGGAGTGACGGGTGGCACCTGCCTGTAACTGTAGCAATCAGGAGGCGGAGAAAGGAAAACTGGAAGTTTGAGAGCTACCTAGCCTGCCTACTTTGAAAACAAAACCAAACCGAAAACAAGATTATGTCATGAATGTTCCGCTGCCCAATAACCTGATGTGTGGCCAGGACTTTCCAACAAGCACAGACACAGTTGCAAGAAACGGCTGAGAAATTTGGTTTTTATTTCTGGCAGTCGAGGGCACAGCCACCAACGAGTGATCTGTAATCAAGAGTTCAAGAAAGAGCAGGCGTGAAAAGTCACCCTGTGGCCACTGGTGTGCTGAGGCGGGCTGGCAGTCTGGATGGAAAGCACCCCACGTTGTTGCGGGCAGTGTTCCAGACCTGGGTCATAGTCACTCTGGCTACAGGGCTGAGCCCTGGGTTAGTGTAGGTCAAGGGATCTGAGTCACACAAGATGCTCATGGGCCAGCATTCTGGACTTAGATAACAGTCCTCAGGCCATGTTCCAGATCACATAAGAGTCTTCTCAGCCAAGATGCGGAAGCACAAAATCCAGCCTTCTTGAGCACATGATATTCTTTTGATCAAACGATCAGAAATATATAAGTCTATAAAGAATGATCTAGAGACCAAGGTGTGCAGAGAATTATAATACACATTTTGTACAACTGACTTTCAGACTCATACAAAATTCTTCTAGAACAAATTTCTGAAATTATGCAATGTCACTATTGCCCCATTCTGGCAGCCGAATGACTGCAACCAGATGGGTTTCTTTGGGGCTGAGTTTTCAGTATCACACATGACAAGTCCTGCTCTCAGAATACAGTGGGTATAAAATGGTACAGGATCGCTAAACCCCAAATCAAATGTCACAGAACATTACAGACCAGTGCTCCAGAATCTTCCAAAGTCCTTTCAAAACATTGACTCTGGGCTCATCAGAGTTCTTAGAGCCCACTGTTGGGGACAGGTTTTAGACTCCTGCAGCAGCCTTGCTACCTGAGCTCTGAACTCCAGAGGTGACACTCCTGGCCTCTAGCTCCCATGTCCTGCAGCTGGGCTGGCAGTGGAAATTAACTGTGCATAACGTTCAAAGCATTTCCATCATCCTCTGGGCTGGAAAGATTTCTCAGCAGCTGAAAGCACCCACATGAAGGCTCACAATGGTTTCTAACTCTAATCCTAAGGGATCCAATGCTCATTTCTGGTTTCCCTGGACACCTGGCATGCATGTGATACACAGACATGTATATAGGCAAGACTTCCACACCATAAAAATTAAATTAAATTTTAATAATACCCTTCCAATGCAAGAGCAGCCCCTCCCTCCCTTACCTGCTAACACATCCACAAGTGTTCACACATTTGTGAATGGCAAGAAGAACAGAGAGAGAAGTGAATTTTTAGTGTATAAAATATTAATAATACATATAAATATTTGGAGCATTTTAGCTGCTCACAGTGTGCTTCCTAAATGTATTGACATTTAATTTCCCAGGAAACTTATGGTTAGGTTATCACTTTAATTAATAACATTACTAATTACTATAGAAAATTTCATTTTACAGTTGGAAAATCCAGCCTCAGAAATACACCTGGTTGTTGACTTCAGGGTTCCGGGGAGATGCCCCAGAAGCGGAGCAGACACGGGAAAGGTGATCTGTTTGGAACTAACCTGGAAGTCAGCTGTGGAAATGACAGCTCCTAGCCATGTGCCAAAGGCGACAAATGAATGAGAATGCACACTCAGCTATCCTTGCAAAATATAAAAAGCATAACTAACAATGTTTTAAGGGCTAAGACACCAGATAAAAGCTGAGTTTATCCCGAGAATGCAATGTTGTGTTATATTCAACAGTCAGCTGCTAGGGGTGGAGATCAGTGGGAGCCTGATGTGGGATGCCCTCTGTGCTGTGAATATGTCTTGTTACCATTGGTTAATAAAGAAGCTGATCTGGCCAATAGCCAGAGAGGATATAGCAGGAAATCCAAGTAGAGAGATAGGGGGAAAGAAGGCAGAGTCAGGAGACACCAGCAGCCACTGGAGGAGTAAGATGCCAGAACATTACTGGTAAGCCATGGGGCATGTGGCTATACACAGATTATTAGAAAGGGGTTAATTTATATGCAAAGCTATCCAGAAGAAGCCTGAGCCATCAGCAAACAATTTGTAATTAATATTAAGCCTCAGAGTAGTTATTTAGGAATTGGTGGGCAGGAGAGAAACCTCCAGTTACAGAGTTCACATGTGGTGGTCAGAGCACTACCTTTGGGACTCAGGTATCTCTATCCACTGTGGGTTCCAGGAATTAAACCCAGATTTCCAGGCTTTCACAGAAGGTGCGTTTTTCTGCTGAGCCACCGCATGGGCCCTGGTCATGAGCTTTGTTGGATTTGTGATTGTGTCTCCTGTAACCAGGCTAGCCTAGAACTCGGTATGTAGCCAGGGATAACCTTGAACTCCTGGCACTCCTGCTCTAGAATAGCAAGGATGCCCTACCACACCTAGCCACCTAGCTGCTAAAGGATGTAATTGCATGAGTTTATGGAGGAATAATGTCATTATCTATGGTTTTGTTATTTTGTTATTTCTCTTGAGAGTTTTGTGAAATTTGAGCAAAATAGAAATTAAAACTGAGATTAGAAACTCAAATATAGCACATTCATATTTAAAAAGTGGGTTCATGATTTAAGTTTCCACCAAAACAAATCACTAGTGGATTCCAATAAGTATTTATGAAAGATACATGACAATTAAAAAATAATCTTGGACTGGTGAGGGGGCAGTGGGTAAAGGCACTGCTATGAAGTTCTGCAACCTCAATCCAACCCCCAGAACACACACTGTGGAAGCAAGGAATTGACTCCTGCAAATTACCTTCTGACCTCCACACACAGGCCATGGTGGGCTTCAGGACTGACAGATCAGAGCGCAGCATAAGCAAGGAGGGTGAAGAATTGTTCTGGTCAGTGGGTAAGAGCTCCTGCCTTGCAAGCTTAAGGACCCAGGTTTGAATCCCAAGCAGTCATGTAAAAAGCCAAGTGTGGTTGTGTGTGACTGTAAATCAAACATTGGAGGACAGAGGCAGACAGGTTCCCAGAGTTTTCAGGCCACCCAGCCGAGCTAAACAGTGATGGACCCTTTGTGAAGGTCCTGAGGGGGAGTGGAATAGAGGAAGACATCCGACATCCTGCTCTGGCCTCTGCACCCAGGTACTGCTGCATGCATGCCCACTCCCCACCACACAAGTAAAAGATAAAAAAAAAAGTTTACATTTAAAAAAGAATTGTTGTGTACCTTGAGTTTCATATTTTTTAAATATTTATTTATTATTTATTATGTATACAATAGTCTATCTGTGTGTATGCCGAAGGCCAGAAGAGGGCACCAGACCTTATTACAGATGGTTGTGAGCCACCATGTGGTTGCTGGGAATTGAACTCAGGACCTCTGGAAGAGCAGGCAATGCTCTTAACCACTGAGCTATCTCTCCAGCCCGAGTTTCATATTTTTAAGTGTGTATTTGTTAAAACTCCTGCGTGCTCCAATTTAGAGGGATGCATTTTGCTCTATGTATGTGTTCATGTACACACAAATCTCAGGAAAGATAAAATTAAGTTAAACTTTGAGTGTGCATGTGCAAGAGACAGGATCCCTCACTGCCTGGTTTGGATAACTGGCTAGTGAGGCCCCGGGATCTACCTTGTCTCTGCCTCCCCAGTGCTGGAATTGCATGGGTTCTAGTCCAGGCCCTGTGCAATGCAAGCATTTTACCATCTGGGCGTCTCCCCAGCACAGGCTCCCCCCGCCCACACCGCCCCTCTTTTCTATCTTGCAAGTGACTGCTTAGCAACCTACTCTGTAAACCGCATTGACAATTTTGACCCCGCCCTGGACTCCCACTTCCGAGTTGGGAACAGACATGCACTTGAGACAGAAGCTTGGCGATCTTTACAGAGTCAACAAGTAACAGAAGTTGTAGTTAGACCTTTTAAATGACTTAAAATTACAGTCTCCAAACTCTGGAAGGCCCAGCAAGGGATGCATTGTGTTCTTTTGGGTGTTCCCAGGCAGGGCTGCACTGTGCTCTGCTTGGTGTTGTGGCCTCCCGTGATGCAGATAGAGGAAGCCATCCTTCTCCGGATTTTGACAATCTCGCCAATAATTTGCTCCAAAACATCTGTAATTCTTCCTGCCTGGCTTAGAGATATTTTGAAGTTGGCTGTATGACCGAGAGCGCAAGTGGAGTTCCCCACCACTACCTCTGGAATCTTGATCAGTTTCTCCTATGACTTCGGTTTACATGCCTGTCATTTTAGAACATAATTGCTCTCATCGACTGTCACAGGATGTCACTCTGCTTTAGTTCTGTTTGGGGGGGGTGGTTAGTGGGATAACAAGGGGCAGTTATTTATCTATCTTACTGACACCCAGATGGGCCTAACTATAAGACAGAGCAGAATAAATACTGAGTAAGAGTTTTGCTGAATTCCTGTTGCATTCCTCATCCATTCCAGTGGGTTCCTTTTGGCACTAGAATTTGATTTATTATTTTCATTTCCTTTTTAAAATAGAGTCTGATGCAACAGTTGAGAGCCAGGGTCAGGCTGGGAGCCTCTGCCTATGAACAACTGTAATGTGACATAAATCAACTTAGCAGGCTGCCTTAGAGTACCCACCGCATACGCAGACCTTAAGGGAGTCCTGTGGAAGATTCAGGAAGAAGCTCTGGCTTTAAAAGATAATGATTTAAAGAAAGGAGTATGTGGGGCTCGGGTAATGGCTCAGTCTACCAGCAAAGTGCTTGCTGGGCAAGCCTAGGACCTGAGTTCAGATTCCCAGTGCCCATGTAAAAGTAGCTGGCTGTGATGAGGGGTATTTGTGACCTCGGTGCCAGGAAGGCAGAGATGGCAGGTTTCCTGGAGTTTGCCTGGTCACTCCAGTTTAATAATTTATCAAAAAGCAAGTAAGCAAACGAACAATAACAACAACCCACGTACAGGTACAGTCTAAGGCAATCGAAGCACCTAATATCAACTCTGCCCCCTTACATGTGCACACATGTGCATATCAATCCACAGATGCACACACATGAACACACAAATAAGAAGAGAAGAAGCATGCACTGTGATTAGATTTCAAGCCAGAAGAATTAAAATGTCACTAGTTAGCAAGTAAAGAACAATCTATTTCATTTCTTGGTTGAGTAAATTTTAATATACAAAAGAGAAAAAACAATCCCTATTGGATGCGATTCAGAAAAGATAAAGCTTAGAACTGCTGTTTTAAAAAGTGCAAATGTGAGCTGGGTGTGGTGGTGCACGCCTTTAATCCTGACTCGGGAGGCAGAGGCAGGTAGATCTTCATGAGTTCTAGGCCAGCCTGGTCTACACAGTGGGACCCTGTCTCTATAAACCGAAACAAATGTGCCCACCCACATATGCGCATACATGGGAACACATAAGTAAGGGAAGGAGATGCATGTATAGATTTTGCTCATTTGTTAAATAACCATTGGGATACAGGCTCAAGACCACTCAGCAAAAAGCACAAAACCACTTGGGACTTAACTATTAATCCCTCACAGACCCACTAAAGGGATTAAGGAAAATAATAGGTTCTATTACTTTAAAAATTCTTAAAATAATATCTTAAGCAGTCAAGAGTTTTGATTCTGCATGTGGCTAGGATGAGGGGGCTGATGTCAGACCTGAGAGATCTGCTTCAAAGGCTATATGATGCATTTTAGTTTCCTTTTTTATTTTTGATACAGAATTTCCCTGTGTAGTTCTGGTTGTCTAGGAACTTGCTCTGTAGACCAGGCTGGCCTCAAACTCACAGAGATGCGCCTGCCTCTGCCCCCTGAGTTCTGGGACTAAGGACAATGCCCAACTTATTTTTAACGTTCTCACTCATGACTTGTAGGGTTGCCATGGTAGCCACTGTTCGAAGGGCCAAGATTAGGGAAGGGGAGAAAAGCTCTTTGAAAGGTCCCTAATCTTGGCCATCACTTTCCCCCAGGACACTGTGCAAGATGTAGGCAGAGGTCGCCACAAAGATGCGGAGGAGCCAGAGGCTGCCACACAGAGTAAAGACAGACTGTTTTAGGCTTCTAAGGCAGTTGGAGGGGGCAAGAGTCAACAGAGTGGCAGAAGGGAGAAGGGAGTGTGACCCATGACCATCTTCTCCTGGAGGTATTTCCAGTTCTTAGCCATGTGGGTGAGAGGCTAAGAAGCTAAATAAAGGTATCCCCCAAACTTCCTATGGCCTCTGGGAGACAAAATTTCAATTTAGGATTTCCAGAGGATGAAGGATCCAGGAAATACTCCCTACAATTAATTGGAACCTCGGGAGGGCTACCCTGAAGGAGGGGAGATTGCTCAAAGGAGATCAAGGAGGGTCTCAGAAGAGTTTGGAATCAGTTTTCTGTCAGCGGGTGGGGGAATGGGCAGAATTACACTGCTTGATTCCTGCAAGCGGGGTGGATCTTATGAAGACAATGGCATCTTCCAAGACCTCCACCAAATTTAATATGCACTCTTCATGATTCAATTCAAAAATAAAATAAAACAAAAAGGGCTAGGCATATCAAAGTTACAGGTTCCTGGAAAAACAGCGGGAGGACCAAAGACACAGGTGACCTAGATGTTAGGGTCATGAGATAATGACTTTAAAGTCATTGCAATTAATATTCTCATGGATAGATAAAGCAAAGCATATGGTTTTACACAAGAACTCACTCTATAAAAAACAAATAGACACCAAATAGCTGAAATTGTAATTCACAAAGTTAACAAACAACTGGACAGCAGGTTGATACAACCGAATAAGGCTCGTTACATTGTACTGTAAAAAAAGAATGAGAAACATATGGCAATGGTGAAAAGTCCAAATACGCATGAAATTGGAATCTTGGAAGAAGAAAAGAATGGGGAAGTGATATCTTAAGAGATGCAAAAATAATGAATAAGAATTTCCCACCAACTACACAGCATCAAGCTAAAGATGTTATAAAGTCCAAGTGTGTTTAACAGAAAGTGAGTCCCATTCAGAAACACCACAGTAAATCTGTGTAACCAAAGACAAAGTGAATATTCTAGACTCTGGTGTTGAAAGATATATTTCTTCAGAAGCACAAGGAAAAAAAGAAAGCTAGAAAACAATAAGATAGTATCTTCAAGCTTCTGAAACAAAAATTCCTGACAAGTAGAATTCTATAGCAAGCAAAAACATCTTCTGAGAGTTTGATCAAAATGAAATCACTTTCAGACAAAAAAGAACCAAGAGAATTCTACAATTGCCGATCTGCCTTTGTATAAACACTAAAATGAGTTCTCCAGCAAAAGTAAAATTGTGTGAGATGGAGAAAGAAGGAAATGTAGGAGAAATGAACAACAGAGGGTTAAATGTGTAAGTATAAACAAATATATCAGCTTTATAAGTCATTAATGTAACGTGAAGTTGAAAATATATGTAAGACTAAAGTGGATGGTGCTAATAACATAAGAGGATGAGGAGGAAATGGAGCAAAAAAGTTCCACGATATCTGCACTAAGAACTTACAACACGTAGTCTAGGGTGGTCCCTAGAGAGGTAGGAATCTGATATGATTCAGTATAGAAGTGTGTGAGATTGTCAAGCAATAAAAGATTTTTAAAAGCCTGATATGCTAAGGGAGGAGATGGAATAATGAAAACAAATATTAATTTTTAAAAAAGGCAAAAAGAAGGGCAATAAAATGTGTGGGAAAAGTAAAAAATGATTAGTAAAAATAATAGATATAAGACCAAACAAGTCAGAGAGATACTCTAGGTGTAGGTGAGTCAAATATTCAATTTAAAACATAAGGGTTTTCAAAATAGATGATTTTACAACTACGTTGCTGGTAAGGACTGGTATGGAAATGCCAGCACCCTGGGACCCCACTGCCAAGGACAGTGTCATCCACACAACTCATTGGATGTAGAGAGGTTGAGCTGGTTCCTGTATGGAGCCTTCACCCCTAGGCTCTGGTCTCTTTGGTGCAGGAGGTGCTGTGCAGGCTACTAAAAGAAAAATGGGGACACCAACCCAGTCACAAAACCTTTGACCTACAGTCTGTCCTGCCTGCAAGATGTACTGGGTCTGTGGTGGAACAGAACTTGTGGGAGTGGCTGACCCATTTCTGATTTAACTCTGGGCCCTCACCTGGAGAGAGAGCCCGTGTCCAGACACTGTTCGGAAGGCCAGGAACTGGAGAGTGAATAGATAGCTCAGAGATCTATCTAGAACCCAACAAGACTAGTCTAAAAAAAAATCAATGAAGTAATTGCTAAAGATATTCTGCTGTACTTGTAGATCGGGGCTTCGTCCAGTCAGCATCTGCGAGGCTTCCTATGGAGACAAATGGGGGCAGATGCAGAGACCCAGTCAGACATTACTCAGAAAGACTCTAAATGGGAGGTCCCCATTGGTCCCTCCCCTTGGAGCTTAGGGAGTCCCGAGGAAGAGGAGGCAGAAAGTTGTAAGGGTCAGAGGGGATGGAGGGCACCAGGAGCGCATAGCCCACGACTTTATGACTATACCAGGGTGCATATAAGCTCAAGGAGACTAGAGTGGCACGCCCGGGGCCTACGTGGGTCTGCACCAGGGCCCCTGAGTACATGTTTAGCTGCCAGCTTGGTGTTTTTGTGGGACTCCTAACTGTGGGAGCGAATGTGTCTCTGGCTCTCTGGCCTGATCTTGGGATGTGCTTTCTCCTGTAGGGTTGCCTTGTCCAGACTCCATACGAGGCTTTTGCCTTGTCTTAGTATGTTTGTTTTGTTGTGTTTGGGCGTTGTCTCTCGGAGGCCTGCTCCTTTCTGAAGGGAGATGGAGTGGGGAGTGGAGCTGGGAGAGGGGAGAGGTGGGGGAGCTGGATGGAGTGGAGGGAGGGGAAACTGTCATCAAGACACACTGTATGAGAGAAGAATCTGTTTTCAATAAAACACACACAAAAAAGAAAATGCCAATACTCAACCTTTTAAAATATTCATTTAATTTTTAATTCAAGGTGTATGTGTGTGTGAGTGTGTGTGTGTGTGTGTGTATATACAGGTGAGCAGGTGTCCATGGAGGCCAGAAGAGGATATCAAATGCCTGGAATTCCAGTCCTGAGAGTTGTGAGTCACCCTCTGAGAACCGACTCAGGTTCTCTGCAAGAACAGTGAGTGCTCTTAACTGCTAAGCCGTCTTTCTAGACCACAATCTTTTTTTTTTAAACATAAAAATCACAGCTTTGGACGAGCCAACCTAAAGCCAGGGCCCAGAGGATCTCCATGTAGAGAGATGGGAAAGGCACGCTCCACATCGGCACTGACCACAGGTCAACCCGCAAGGCGCATCTCAACAACGTTCCAGCGGAAAATAGGGTGTGGTTATGTGTGCCTGTAGCCCACCTGGGAGTTTGAAGCAGGGGGGTTGGTTAGGAGCACTGGCTGCTACAGTGGCATTTCATTTGTATTTTAATAAACAAAGCTTGCCTAAAGATCAGAGAGTAAAACAGACCCACTGGTTGGTCTTACAGACCAGGCAACGGTGACACACACCTTTAATCCCAGGAGCCACACTAGTTTGCGGTAAAAACCATGCGGTAGTGGTGCACGCCGTTAATCCCAGCCCTAGAGAGGAATATAAGACAGGAGGAGACAGCTCTCAGACACAGTCTCATTCTGAGATTTCTGGAGGCAGGATCTCTATTTCGGATTGAGGTAGAGGTAAGAGCCAGTGGTTGACTGTTTTGCTTTTCTGACCTTTATCTGTCTCTGAGTTTTTATTAATTGTGATACAGGCTGCTCTTCCAAAAGACCAGGGTTCAATTCCAAGTACCCACATATTAGTTCAAAACTGCCTATAACTCTACTTCCAGGGGATCTGACACCCTCATATAGACATACAAGCAGGCAAAACACCAATGAACATAAAATACAAAAAAAGCTATTAAGAGGCAGTGAACTACACAGGAGCAGGTACAAGGGAGCAACTGCTGAGGGAGTAGGCTGGAGACAGAGACCTTTACAGGACTGGGTCCAAGCCAGGAACCTCTGTGGGAGGAGTGGGCACAGGCCAGGGACATCTATGGAAACAGGCCTGAGCCAGCTACCTCTGCCAGAGCAGGGCTGAGGCAGCGAACTCCACAGGAGCAGGTACAAGGGAACCACCTCTGAGGGAGCAGCCCGAACCAGAGACCTCTGTCAGACTGGACAAGCATTAGCAACCTCTGAGGGAGCAGGCCCGATCTAGTGACCTCCACTGGAGCAGGCCTGAGCCAGCGACCTCTGCCAGAGCAGGCCCAAGGCAGCAAGCAGTCTCTGTGGGACCAGGTCCAAATCATCCCTGGAGCTGGGCATTGGGTATGTGATCTGCAAGCTGACTATGTAGGTGCTAGCCCTGGCCAAATGTGAATCGTTGTTAGCCAGCTTGTGAGGGCGTAGGGGCAGTGACCAGGAACATTCTCCCTCTTCCTGTTTCCCTCTCCTTTCTCCCCTCCTGTTTCCCTCTTACTCTTCCTGACCCTCCCCTGTCTCCCTCCTGCTCTCCCCTCCCCTCTTCTGTCTTTCCTCTGCTTTCCTTACCTCTCCCCTGCCTCCCTCCTGCTCCTCTCTCCCTTCCTCTACCTCCTCTCTGCTCTCCCCACCCCCTGCCTCCCTCCTGCTCTCCCCTCCCCTCTTCTGCCTTCCCTCTGCTTTCCCTACCCCTCTCCTGCCTCCCTCCTGCTCTCCCCCCACCTCCTCTCTGCTCTCCCCACCCCTCCTCTGCCTCCCTTCTACTCTCTCCCCATCTCTTCGGTCTTTCTCCTCATCTCTAGCCCACTCTCCTCCTAGACTGGAGCTCTTTTCAGGTGCTGTGATCTGAATCTGAAATGTCCCCTGTAGGTTCACATCTTGAGTGCTTGGTCGCCAGCTGCTTGGGGACAGTTTGGGATGTTCTGGAAATTTTGGGGTGGTCTAGTTGGTGAGGTGATTGCCTGGAGATGAGTCTTTAAATGTTACACGTGTCCTCTGGGTGTTCTCTCTCTGTTGCTCCTTCCCTCTGCTTCTGGTCCACCGTGATATGAGCAGCCTCAGGCACATGCTCCAGCCACCATGAATGAAGCTGCCTTCCCTGCCTTCCTGCCCTAATGGACTGAAGCCCTCTGAAAACAAACCCTCTTTCCTTGAGTTTGGTGTTCTGCTACAGTAACAAGAACTATAAAATAACTGGTATACTTGGTGCTGAAGCAGGGTTCTGGAGGCCCTAGTCTGGAGGACCAAACAGTTGTCATCCTCTGTCATCCTCAATGTCTGCCTATATAAAAAGAAAACAGCCGGGTGTGGTGGCACACACCTTTAATCCCAGCCCTCTGGAAACAGAGTCAGGCGGATCTCTAAATTCAAGACAAGCCTAGGCTAGGGCTACACAAAGAAACCCTGTCTTGGAAGAAAAAAAAAAGAAAAAGAAAATGCATTCATCAGTCATATCCACCCTTTCTCCACCAGAGAGGAGAGAGGGCTCCTCCCAGGATGAGCAGGACACCCAGTCCCAGGGCAGAGATCAACATAACACTTGCTCTCTAGGTACAGCTGAAGAGTATGCCCAGACAGTTCAGAAAATTCTAGCATCGGGCCTGTAGTGCTGCTGGGAGCACTGTCCTGAGGAAAGAGGCTGGGTGCTGCTCCTGGAAACCAGGGAGAGCAAGATGGCAGGAGAGGAGAGGAGAGGAGAGACCTGGGAGGGGCGAGAACAGCTGAGATGTGGGATGCGGAGGGAACCAGGCAGGACAGGGGAGGGAAGAGCAGAGGGATGTAGAGAAGGCATAGGAGAGAGAAGAAGAGAGGAGATGGCTCCTGGTCACTGCCACCCGCAGCCTCACTAACAGTGGCCTGCTTCTCACTGGGGTAGCATCCACATCCTACAGCGACAAGAGTTAATGGTGGGGTTCCAGGTCTGGGGCTCTGTATCCAGTAGGCTGAATTCACATGTTGGAGCCCTTCCCAACTTTGCTGTAGGTAGATTCCAGGGACTGGAGCCTGCGCCTGGCAGAGTGGAAAGAAGAGAACTTTTTCGTATGTGTTTTTCCAAAAACATCTGCTATTCAAAACCACTTCTCTTCAGCCAGCAGCTCAAAGGCAGAATCGTCCCCACAGGATAAGACCAAGCCCATATGCCAGATGACAGAAGCATTGCCATCAAACCGGGTCCTAAACTCAGACTCCTGGTGACCTTGCAAGGACACAGGCACTCCAAGGAAGATCACTGCAGCCAGAATGAGGATAAGTCACCACATATGGTTTGTTTGGCTCTGCAGCAAAGACTCAGGACAAAGGAATTCACCATAATGGTTTTTCCAATGGCCCCTGGTCTGCTTTTGAGACACGGCTCTCAAAGCCCCTTTTCTCCTCACTCTTCCAGGACTCTTCTCCCTGGGCCCTCAGACTCTTTCATGCAGGGCAGTGTGTGGCCCAGAGATGGATGGAGGAGGCATGAGCTCTACCCAGCTGCAAACATCAGGTCACAGCCAGATCACCCAGCAGGCTCTGAGAGGCAGACTGCATTCCAAGTGGAGAACAGCAAGAGGTGTGTTGGAATCCACCTCAGGAGTCTTGAGATTTTTTTAAATGTCCTTTTCAAAGGCATACTTTGAAAAATATATATTTAAAGGCAGGGGAAATTAATTAGGACCCTTTGTGCTGGAATCACCTGCTGCAGAGCTCAACCAGCAAGGGAAGCAAAAATAGAACAGGTGAGGATTTGAAAATACAGCAAGGAAAGGTGGTATTTAAGAGACTGTCTTAGTTAGGGTTTCTATTGCTGCTCTGAAACAAAAACGAGGCAGGGGAAAAGGGGATTATTTCTCTCACAGTTCCATAGAACAGTTCATCATCAAAGCACTGAGGGCAGGATCCTGGAGGCAGGAGTCGATGCGGAGACCATGAAGAATGCTGCTTATGGGCTTGTTCCTCATGTCTTGCTCAGCCGGCTTTCTTAGAGCACCTAGGACCACCAGTCCAGGGATGGCACCACCCATAATGGGCTGAGCCCCCTGCCATCAGTCACTAATTAAGAAAGTGCCCTCTAGGCTTGCCCACAGCCCCATCTTATGGAGGCTTCTCAGTTGAGGTTCTCTCCTCTCAAATGACGATAGCCTGTGTCTAGTTGACATAAAACCAGCCAGCACAGAGGCCAATGAGGCTTGATGTCCAGTAGGAAGAAAAGTGCTGATTATTTCCATAGCTGCAAACCAAGGCAGGTTTCTTGGGGCCTTGGAGCAGCCTGAAAATGAGAGGTATTCCCAGGAGGTGGGGAGGGATGGCCTTCCTGAGGGTCAGCTCCTGCTTGTGCCTCTCAGAAAAACTGTCACTTTTGAACTGACTCTGGTATAGGAGGAAACTGAGAAGAAGGAAATTAGAGGCAGAGAGTTCAGAGTACATTACAAACCACCTCCATTTATGCCACAAATGGATCCTTTGAATAACCATTCACTCGATCTTTGGCTTCCCCCAAGAGTCAAGCGTTAGTGGGTAAGCTCATTTTTCTAAGAACGAGCATGTTAGGCAAGGTCAAGGTTATATTCAGATGTAGGAAGTCTGGGCAAGGCTCGGAGGCCAGGGTCTGACTTCCATCTGCTTTAGTTTCTGGATGACACCGGGGTAAGAGAGTAAGCTTTGGAGCTAGCATTGGCTGGGGAGATAGCGTGGATGGTATAATCAAGTACTTACCATTGAAGCATGAGGACCCAAATTTAATCCTCTAAACCCAT
>JABTXL010021222.1:1962713-1978860 GCA_025134845.1 Neodon shergylaensis | reverse complement strand
CACACACACACACACACACCACACACACACCACACACACACCACACACACACGTCTTGGGTCGGCTTCTTATTGGCAACCCATCCCCCACACTCAGTGTGGTTTCTTCGTCTGTAACAGTTTCTAGAGCTTTCTGCCAACGTACACCCCATCTTGAATGGTTGCCCTGAGGATGAAGTAAAACAATGTGGCTAAAGAAGTAAGCCCAGGGGCCACAGCAAGCACTCATCAGTTGTTTCTCTTCCCCAGGATGCTGATCTGGGTACAAAAGCAGAAAGGTTTTAGAGAAGGGAAGGAGGAAAGAGCCATCAGAAATTTCCCTCACAACTCCAAAAGCTATCATGGCACCCATGACCCAGTGAAGCTCTGAGGTTTTCAAGTCTCCATATTTCCATCTGCAAAATGGGGTAATAGTGCCTTCTGCAGTGGGGACAAGCCCTTAAGCTATCCACACATTTTCCCCTCTGTTTGCAGTGAGCTACATTTCAGGACTCCTTCTAAGATTGAAAGCCAAGTAATAAGCACACCCTTCGTGGACAGCTTTTCCCCTCCTCTTCCCTGTGGTGGTTTGAATGTCCCCATGGGCTCAGGCATTTGAACACTTGGTCCTCAGTTGATGACATTGTTTGGGAAAGTCTAGGAGATGCCACCTTGCTGTAGGAAGTGATCTCTCAGCTTCCAGTTTCTGCCGCCATGCCCGATGCTTGCGGCCACACTTCCCCACCATGAGGGACTCTTATCCCTCTGGAATCATAAGCCAAAGCAAGATCTTCCTTCCGTAAGTTGCTTTGGGTCATGGTGCTTTATAACAGCAACAGAAAAGCAGTGGGGACCTATTTTAGTATCCCTTTACGGTTTCCATGGTGATTGGAAACACTTTGTTCTATTTCATTCTCACAGAAATGCTTATTAACAAGATAACCAATGACTTAGTGGAGATTGTTGACTCGCGGTGAAAGAAGCAAACTCCAAATAGCAGTGCCACTGCTATTATCATGCTAATATCACGCTGCCAGAATGCTCATGCTGCCTAGCTATGTTTGCCTAGAGACAATCCTGTCTTCTCCCCGAGGGAGATGGCCAGTGATTTCCCCAGGCTGGGCTACTTGCTGGGCTGGATACAAGTAGTGAAATGTCCCAGAGCTCCAACACAGTCAGCATCGAGCTGTGTAATGGCCCTGGTGTGCCAAAAAGAATCAACTCTCTCTCTCTCTCTCTCTCTCTCTCTCTCTCTCTCTCTCTCTCTCTCCCTCCCTCCCTCCCTCTTTCTCTCTGCCTCTCTCCCCTCTCTGCTATGAACCAGGTTTTGTATCTCTCAATTACTTCTCCAGCATCACACCTGTCTGCCACCATGCTCTCTGCCGTGATGACCATAGACTAAACCTCTGAAACTTTACGCAGCCTCCAATTAAATGTTTTCTTTTATAAAAGTTGTCAAGGCCCTGGCGCTTCTTCGCAGCAATGGAACAGTGATTAAGACAGGCTCTTATTCAATAGAAGAATGACTAAGGGCAGGAAACATCCTGAAGATGGACTCCAGGCCTTGGTGGTTGCTGTTGTGGAATATTAGTTTAAGATGTGTTACATTTGCTTATGCTGTGGAATATTTGTTGAATGATGCAAAGATGCTGTGCATTTTTATGTTGCACTTGTTCAACTCTGTAAAGCTGTCCTATTGTGCCTGACTAAAACACCTGATTGGTTTAACAAAGAGCTGAAATGCCAATAGCAAGGTAGGAGAGAGGGATAGGCAGGGCTGACAGGCAGAAAGAATAAATGAAACAGAAAAGAAGAGGAAGAAACAAGAAAAGGAGTAGAGGAGAATGCTGGGAGTCAGTCACCCAGCCACCCAGCCAGGTATAGAATAAGAAGGAAAGAAAAGATACACAGAGATAGAGAAAGGTAAGAGCTTAGAGGCAAAAGGTAAATTTAATTTTAGAAAAGCTGACTGAAAATAAGCCAAGCTAAGACTGAGAATAAGTCTCCGTGTGACTATTTGGGAACTGGGTTCTGAGTCCCCAAAAGAGAAAATCATAAAACAAAACAAAACAAAACAAACAAACAAACCTACAGGCTGCCCCTGCCTGCCAGGAACTTACTGCTCTGTGACTGGCCTTCACCCCCAGTCTGGAGACAGAGCTGAACCCCAGCCATCCCGACTCTAAGTGCTGCTGTTCAGACAGCAGGGGGACAGGTGGTTCACCCAGTACCTCTTTATGGTGGGAGATGTGGAGGCTCAAGAGTGGGGAGGGGTTCCAAGTCGCCTTGGTAACACAGCTGTAGCTCTCCCTACCCAGTTCAGCATGCCATTCCTGTCTTAGAATAACTGGCACCTTCTTCATTCCTTCATCAGGTCTCTGAGTCAGAACGTGTTTGAGATTAGTGAAGCATCATGAATTTCTGTCTGGCAGGTGACAGCTCTGAGGACTTCTCCATTCAGGATCTGATCGTGGCGTCTTTGCCATTGTCACATCAACTGTGCAGTGTCAGCAACACGTGTATTAGAATAGCTTAGTTACTGTCAAAAGTGTTTGGCTTTTGTTTTTTTTAAGTCAGATCTCATGTAGTTCAGGCTAGCCTCAGTTGCACTAGGTACCCAAAGATGACCTTGAAATCCTAATTCTCCTCCCTCTACCTCCCTGAGTGTTGAGATTACAGGTGTGTGTCACCCACAGCTTCCTCTGTGTTGAGGATGGAATCCAGGGCTTTGAGCACTCTGCCAGCTGAGACACACCCTCTCTAAGAGAGTCCTGACCTTTCTAAAGTATCTTTTCAAGCAAAAACAATTGTGATCTGGTGCTGGAACCAAGGGGTGGCGGCACATAGCAGCATGGCGACAGGGCAGCAGATGGCGATGGAGGAGAGGATGACCACATTTCCTTCTTTTCTTTTTACGGTAACGAACAAATTCTTTACAGATCCAGGAAAAACGATGCCATGTGCCGTCAGGCTGGCTGGCGCTCAGTTACCCAATTGTGTGATTGAATCTTAGTCTATCTCATGCTAAGCAAAGCCGGTGAAGTGGAAGAAATCACCACATCTCCCAGAATAGATGAAAGCACTCTGACCGACGTGTGTGTCACAGGGCTGGCTGGCATGTGGGTCTGTAGGATGCTCACTGACTCGCAGTAAAGCATGCTGTCAATGCTGTCCACATTTAGCCACTACATTTTATCATGATGATTTTTAAGAGGCTTCCTTTGAACTTTACTGTCTCTTTCTGTCTTTGCCCGAGTGACCAATCCGTCTAACTAGTGATAACTCATAGCTAGTAAGGACCTCAAGTCATCTTTAACAGGTTTCATGACTTCTAGACACCATGCAACAGAGAGGGGATGTACCAGGTTGGGCAGCACAGTGTTCACCTGATAAAAATTCTCACAGAAGGATCCAGACATTCCTGTTTCTGTTTGTTTTAAGACGTGGTTAGCCAAGGTTGGCCTTGAACTCCCAAGTGTTGGGTTTAAAGACATGCATGCACCACTATGTTTGGTCTGCTGGACACCTTAGGAAACTCTACAAAAATGACACAAGAAAAAATTATAGACAATGTTCTGTGATGATCTAGTGTGATGGAGCCACCAGAGGATAAAGACGCAAGCTGCCAGCTGGAACCTTGCCAGTAGGCCACAAGCCTAGTGGTAAAATATAAAATAATAGAAATGGGTTAACCAAAGATATAAGAGCTAGCTAACAATACACTTAAGTGATTGGCCAAGCAGTGATTTAAATAATTTAGTTTCTGAGCGACTATTTTGTGGTTTGGGCAGTTGGGAACAAACAAGCAAATTGGGGCCATGTGGCCAACTAAATCCACTTAAAACCTGAAAGAGTTTGGGAAGGAATTCTACACACACACACACACACACACACACACACACACAGAGAGAGAGAAAGAGAGTTTAATGCAGCTTCTTGCTCTCTTTGCTGGTGACATGCTATAGCTCCTTTAAAAGAGGTGTTCCTGATTTAACGGTAGCAGGAAAAAAAAAACCATGTGGTTTTGAGATGGCGGCTTTCTGGTTTGTGCTGCCAGCATTAACTCTGGCTCTTTCAGGAGGCCGAGCACTTGAATGGGGTTTGTGGGCAGTGTGCTGCAAGTTACTTGGTGGCAGCATGAGCCAACTGGTTACTAGAATTGAGGTGGTGAGTGTGGCTCCCACCCAGCAGTCTCAGAGGCAGTGAATGGACCTCTACCATGTTGGACTGGGCAGAGCCAAAAGGCAAAGCAGCCTTGACCCTAGCTATGCCCACTTAGCATTTAAAAAAGGGGGGGTGCTTCTGGTCAGAAAATAATTACAAATATGCAATAAAGACAGATTCAGATTTTTTAAAAAGGCCTCTAAATAGGTCACAGTGTTGGAAAAATGTATGGAGGCTTGTGAGAGAGAAGAAAAAGAGTAGAGAGAGTTATAAAAAAGTAAATCATTAAAAAAATAAAACAACAAAGTCTTTAAAGAGACAGAGTAAACTTGTAGAAAAAGTAATAGAGTAAGAAAAATAAGCCACATAAAGAGGGAAAATACATAGAGAATCTGAATTTTTTTCTTTCAATTTTTGACTGTGAAGGAACTAAGTACAGAGAAACATTTCATTGTATCTACTGCTAAGATAAACCAACATACATACTTTAAAGGTATCTTGATTTCAAAATTTGAGTCTAAGAATATGTTGCTTTGGAAAAGAGGTTCTACTTTTGCTTTCAGAGAGGATGAGAACCTATAGATTGCTTCTAGACTAATGTGGTTTGTTGGACCAAGACTCATGAAAAGTTGCCATAAACACCCCCCAAAATACATCACCCAACAAAAAGCAGGAAGCAGTTTGGAAAGAACTACAAATTCCCAAATATTGTTTATAAATGTTTGTTTACATTTAAAGGGAGATATACTATAGAGATTTGCATTGATATGGATCTTGGTCTAGTGATACAAATTTATGTCAATCTTATGTATTTCTGCTCTTGATTAAGGTATTGTGTTTGTGCAGCTCATAAAAATGTAATGTATAGTTAAGAAATACAGGTTAATAAACGATCATCTATAATAGTCAAGTTTGTAGTCATGTTAGTTAGGTTTTCTATATGTACAGAGATATATTTCAGTTAAAGAGATAATCATCAAACCTTTCAAAGACCTACAGAATATGACATTTAAAATGACAAAATGACAGCCTACAGAATGGGAAAAGATCTTCACTAATTCCACATCAGACAGAGGGATTACACAAAGATCTCAAGATCTCCAAAATACACAAAGAACTCAAGAAATTGGTCACCAAAAGAACACATAATCCAATTAAAAAAAATGGAGTACAGACCTAAACAGAGAACTCTCAACAGAAGAATCTAAAATGGCTGAAAGACACTTAAGGAAATGTCCAACATCCTTAGTCATCAGAGAAATGCAAATCAAAACAACTCTGAGATTCCATCTTACACTTGTAAGAATGACCAAGATCAAAAACACTGATGTCAATTTATGCTGGAGAGGTTGTGGGGAAAAGGGAACACTTCTGCATTGTTGGTGGGAATGCAAGCTGGTACAGCCCATTTGGATGTCAGTGTGGTGATTTCTCAGAAAATTAGGAAACAACCTTCCTCAAGACCCAGCTATACCACTTTTGGGTATATACCCAAAGGATGCTCAATCATGCTACAAGGACATGTGCTCAACTATGTTCATAGCAGCTTTGTTAGTCATAGCCAAAACCTGGAAACAACCTAAATGCCCCTACACCAAAGAATGGATAAGAAAAATGTGGTACATTTACACATTGGAGTACTACACAGCAGAAAAAAATGACGACATCTTGAATTTTGCAGGAAAATGGATGGAGCTAGAAAACGTTATTTTGAGTTAGATAACCCAGACACAGAAAGACAATTATCATATGTACTCACTCATAGGTGGTTTTTAAACATAAAGCAAAAAACAAACAAACAAACAAAAACAGCCTACAATCCCAGAAAACTTAGACAACAATGAGGACACTAAGAGAGGCTTACATAGATCTAATCTACATGGGAAGTAGAAAAAGACAAGATCTTATGAGTAAATTGGGAGCATGGGGACCTTTGGGGAGGGTTGAAGGAGGTAGGGGAGAGGCAGTGAGGGAACAGAGAAAAATGTAGAGCTCAGAAAAAATCAAGAAAAAAAAAAAGAAAAAAAAGAACTTAGGACTTTTCATGACATGAGACACATAAGCTCCGGGAGCACCAATCTACTTCAAGAGTAAGCTGAAAGAGTAATCAGGGCTCTTTGGGCTGACGAGGGAGGGGGACTTGATTAGGGGAGGGGGAGGGAAATGGGAGGCAGCGGTGGGGAAGAGACAGAAATCTTTAATAAATAAATAAATAAATAAAATAAAAGAGTATGCTGAGCATCAAAGAGGTTCCTTACAGAGCTTATTAGTCATTTGGGCAAGAATCTGCTCTTTCCTGGGCTGCTTGATTTTATGCTATATGAACTGGACATGCAGGACCCACAGAGAAATGACTGCTGAACTCGTCTAAAGGTGAGACAGTCCTTCGGAGTTCTTTCTTCATGAAAAAGTCTGCTGGACATTCTGCAGGACACAGAAGAAAGTGACTGACAAACTGACAATATAGACGGAACTGTCTTTGAAATTTCCTGCTTTATGAAAAAATCATGTATCTCAATAGGTACAAAAAATTGTAATTAGAAAGTTTGACATCTCTTTACCATAAAGATTTTTTAGACACCCAAAGAGAATGAGGCATCTTTAATTTGAGAATGGCTCCATCCTAAAAACCTACAACAAATACTCTTGACAAGCAAGCAAGTGGTTAAGCTTTAGATCTATTTTCAGCCTACTAGGAGACAACCTGACTGGTGGTGTGAGTTGGGTATAGTTTGATGGCTGTGACTTCTAAGGCCCATGCATTGGAAGCTTGATCCCCAGCACGGCAGTATGGAGAGGTGCTGGGACCTTTAAGAGGTGGGCCTAATGAGAGGGAGTTATGGCATTAGGGACCTAAGGTGATTCTCATGGGACTCTGAGTCAGTTCTCTAGAGAGGAAGCTGCCATGAAGAAGCAGACATGATGCTTCGTTTCCTTTCTTGCCCCACAGTCTTTCCCTCGTGCAAGTGCTCTCTTTATGTTGCCATCACCATGACGCGGTCCCTTGAAGAGTTATGGACTTTCAGTGCCTAACGCTGTGAGCTAAGTAAATCTCTTTTCTTTATAGCTACTGGCCTCTGGAATTTTGTTTTAGCAGTGGAACACTGACTGTCCCAGCCATTCAACTTAGTACTAGAGGACATGCCAAAGTAATAAAATAAGAATAAGAAATGAAGATTCTAAGTACCGAAGGAAAGGATGGAAATACAAATTGTGGAAAATATGATAAATACAAACTAATAGAACTACAATAAATAGTTTAAGGGGTGTAAGGTCTATCAATAAAATTCATTAGTATGTATGTAGAATAAGTAATATCCCAAGAAATAGAGCTGGAAATAAACATCAACTTACAATAACATGTTTACAAATCACCCAGGAAAGTGTTAAATTAATAAGGTGTTTACGGATCAAGTAGTGAATCTTTGTAATGATGATAAACACCAGCTGGACACAAACACAGCTCTAGAAACCTCACGAAAGATGACTAAGTCTAGCAAGACAGTCAGTCTAGGGTTATCTGGCTGGGAGCAGGGAATGGCTTTATATCAGAGTCTCCACGGGTGTCAACCTTAAAGGAGAAAAGTGGTGCTTGTGGCTGTCAAAAGTAACAGGTTTGTTCAATGATAGCACAATGTGCAGAGCTAAACGGTGTCCTCAGAAGAAAATAGTTTCTATGACTAAAACACTAGATACAGAGACAAACGGCAGTCACCTGACTCAGTAAGTTGAGACCCACGACTGTTAACTCATCGGCAAAGGAGATAAATACATGGGTGGCAGAGGGAAAGTGCCAAATGGTTAAGAAGAACCCCCAGGATGGGCAAACTCGGGCAAACAGCATGTGCCTCCTGGCCAACACTGGGTAGTTAGGTAGCAAACATGGTTGAAGAAGTGGGGAGCCACTGCACAGCTGGAGGGTATATAAGAGGGGTGCCTTTAATCTGAAGACTGACCTGGTATTGGCTTGTGAATACATTTTTTTAAATTTTTGTTTTTAAAAATCACATTTATGAAATGTGTGGAGTGTGTGTGTGTGTGTGTAGGTCAGAGGACAGCTTGTAGGGGTTGGTTTCCTCCTTCCATCACGTGGGTCTTGGGAATTAAACTCAAATGCTTAGGCTTGATGGCAAGTGCCTTTACCTACTGAGCTGGTCCTTGGAGAGTGAGCTTTGTTTTTGTTTTTCAAGACAGGGCTTCCTGGCAGTTCCCTCATGGCTTCCTGTCCTCCCTGCATGTGGGCTTTCAGACTCTTGGTGGCTTCTTTCCCTCCACGTCTGACATCTGATGTTGTCCCCAGGTCCTGCTCATGGCTGTGTTCTCATTTCCCTCTGTGCCTAAGGCCCTGGGATCATGGCTTGCCTCCTTTGCACCCCCTTTGCACCTCTCATTTAGGCCTGCTGGGCTCCAGGGATCCTCCTCCTTCCATTTCTCCAGCTCTGGACTATAAACCCAAAGCACTGCTTTTGTTTGTTTGTTGTTTTAGTTTTGGTTTTACTTATTTTAAAATTTTTATTGTTTTATGTGTATGGGTGTTTTCCAGCATGTGTGTCTGTGTATTACATGAGTGCCTGGTTTCCAGGGAGGCCCATGGTAGATGGTGTCATCCCTGGGCTGGTGGTCATGGGTTCTAGAAGAAAGCAGGCTAAGCAAGCCACGGGGAGCAAGCCAGTAAGCAGCACCCCTCCATGGTCTCTGCGTCAGCTCCTGCCTCCAGGTTCCTGCCCTGTTTGAGTGTCTGTCCTGACTTCCTTCAGTGATGAACAGTTGTTGGAACACAGTCCAAAACTGGAATCGCGTGGGGAGATTTCTGAGTGCTTGTGAGAAAATCTTAAGAAGCCAAGACAAGAGTCTTTTGATGTCAGTTTCTTTGAAAACACATACGTGTTCTCGGAATGTGCTTCTGTGCTTCTCCCAGGTGCAGCGGGCAGGAGTTTACTTCGGATTATTCAGCATGTACAGCTGGTTAATGTCACTTGTTTACATCCCTCTATGAAAACCATGTTCCTTCCGTGTGTGGCTTGTCCACTGTGAGCAAGGACTGTATTTCACTCATGGGAGTCTTCTTAACCCTAGAACATAATCTGTCTGGTGCTCTGAATAGCATCGGCTCTTTCATGGGGCTTTAGCCCACCTCATTGATCCGCTCCACTCTCCCAGGTCCCACACCCTCTAGAGCAATGACAGACAGCGATGTGGAAACGTAAGCCAGCTAAACCCTTTCCTCCCCAAGTTGCTTTTGGTCCTGGTGTTTCATCACAGCAAAAGAATCCTAACCAAGACAGCCAGCCGCTTTCTACCCCTCTGCTCCTGGGACTAGAAGATGCTGCCCACACTGGGGAGGTGTCTTAGTTTCCTTACAGTCCATCATGGAGGCAGGAGCTCCAGACAACGGGCCACATTGCAACCCTAGCAGAGAAGCACACTGGTGTTCAGCCCGCCTCCTCCTTTTATTCAGTCTGGCACTCCAGCCTGCAGAATGGTGCTTCTCACAGGATAACTCTTCAGTTAACTTGATCCGGAAACGTCCTCACCCATGTGCCCAAAGCCTTGTCTCCAAGTGACTCTAGATCCTGCCAGATTGAAAGTCACTAAGCAGCTTGGCAGGAGAGGCTCTGTGGGTGCATTGTCATAGAGACCAGCAGCTGGAGGGTTGCTGGCAGTACCTGGAGTGGTGGGTCCCCTACAACCCCTGATTGGGATGTTTAGTTGTTTTTAATGGTATTGCTTCAAACAGGGGCCCTTGCAGGCTGGTCTTGAACTTGATATGTAGCCCAGTATGACCTTGGATTTCTGACCCTTCTGCTTCCATCCCCTGAGTGTTGAGATTATAGTGAGTGATGCATGATACATAAAAACTCAGGATCAGAAACTGGGGTTCAAATTGAAGAACGAAAAACAAAACAGCCAGCCACTGGCTCTTACCTCCACCTCAGTCCAAAATGGCGATCCTGCCTCCAGGAATCTCAGAATGAGACTGTGTCTGGGAGTTGTCTCCCCCATCTTATATTACTTTCCAGACCTGGGATTAAAGGCATGCACCACCTGATTTCTATAGCAACGAGTGTGGCTACTGGGATTAAAGGTGTGTGTTACCATAATCTGGTCTGTAAGGCTGACCAGTGGGACTGTTTTACTTTCAGATCTTCAGGCAGACTTTATTTATTAAAATACAATTGAAGGGGCTGGAGAGATGGCTCAGTGGTTAAGAGCATTGCCTGCTCTTCCAAAGGTCCTGAGTTCAGTTCCCAGCAACCACATGGTGGCTCACAACTATCTGTAATGAGATCTGGTGCCCTCTTCTGGCCTGCAGGTGTACATTCAGACAGAATACTGTATACACAATAAATAAAATCTTAAAAAAAATACAATTGAAATGCCACTACAGGTGAGTTTCACCATGCCCAGTTTATGCAGTGCTGGGGACTGAATGCAAGGCTTCGTGCATGCTAGGCAAGCACTCTACCAATGGAGAATGGAGCTACATCGACCATTGGAGATACATCCCATCTTAGAATGCTTAGCATATAAGAATTGGGTTTTATCCCATCTGATCATATCCCAAGCAAAGTCTGGGAGGGAGGAGGTCTTCTGGAGCCCAGCTTAGGGATTCTGGGCTTCTTTGGAAGGCAAAGAATACAGGGCACAAGAGCTGGGAGCCAGGCTGTGGAGCCTGCAAACGTCATTACCCGAAAGAGAAATGTCTGGCCATTCCAAACTTTCAAATCTTTTGATGCAAACCAACCTGCTCACACTTCAGGAATTTGCCGGCTGGCTCAACAGCAGCCACTTGCCCTGTTCCCCTGGGGATGAGGTTTCCAGCAGAAGCAGGCCAGATGTGGGGTAGCAGGAGAGAATGAGAGGGCTGGACAGACCCCAGAGCTTCACACAGACCTTAGCATCCATGCAGAATAAACAGTCCCTGCTGGGAAGGCGCAGAGCCAAAATGTGTTTGGGAAAACCAGGTGGCAAGGGGCATCGTGCAGTTCAAAGAGCGGTGTCCCACCAGGCTACGTGGGCCAAGTATCCTTGGTGGACACCCAGTTAGACTGAGGTATGGCCATCTCCATCCACAGTTTAGCTCTCTGAGCTATGACTTCTTTTGCACACACCATCACTGAAATCTCTTGCAAGGCTGAAGTGTATGTAACCATGGTTACCAGTTTCACACAGGAGGATCCTCAGGCACTGAACATTAGGGCGGCCCTAACAAATCTATGCAGTCAGGGAAGATGAAGCCTAATTTAAATCCCAGACAGCAGACCGCTATCTCCACAAGCACACTGAGACAGGGTGGAGGTGGGGAGGCACAGATGGAGGACCCAAGCCGTCTATGGCTGACTTCATACTTTGCAACTTGCTTCGCGACTCCAAGCAGGTTACCTAACATCTCTGTGTCTTGGTTTCCTTAGTGCCTGCTTCATAGGGTTGTGGGGAGGTATCCTGTCACTCATTATGTTGGGATTCTGAGGCAGCCAAGGGCAAGGGTTGGGCTAGGACCTTCTGTCTAGTTCTCTGGGTCGAAGAGACAGCTCCTGTTGTCTTAGTGAGAGGGTGGGAGGTGTATGGAAACTTCCAGGCCTTCCCTGTTTTACCTGAAGGGAGTTGGGGGGATTATACAAGTTAATAACAAATTCTAGGTCTGACTAGGCACATAGTAAACACTCAATAAATGCTAACTTTCAGTTAGTTAATAGTGTTACATGGATATAAAACTTCTAAGACAGTGAGTGTGCCTGGATTTTGCTGGGGTATGGGAGAGAGGGGAGACACCCCGGCATAATAGATACAGTAAATTCCAGAGCCAAGCAGCCTGTTCATTCTGACAAAGTTTACAGATGTGTCGTCGGAGACACATGGGGAAAGCACTCATTTCTGCCTGGAATTCAGGATAGGCTTCAAGGAAGAGGTAGCTTCTGGCTTGGATCTTGGGTAGATGAGGTGTAGACACTTTATGCAGGGGCAAGGAGGTAAGGGATGTGAGTTCATTTGGCCAGAGAACACATAGAAACAGGTGGAAGGAGGAAGAGACAAGGAAAAGAAAAGGACCTGAAACACGGGCAGAGACCAAGGAGCTCCGAGGAGTGGCTGGCAACCTGCAGGATGTAAATGTTTATAGCGCGCCCTATCCTAGGCATGCTCCCTCGCCACAGCTCTCTGTACTCCAGGCTGCAAGGTCACAGGCCCTCTGTGCTGCCTGGGTGGACTGTACTGCTTGGTACAGCATTATTAGCCTCCTGCCCCTTATAGCTCAGAAGGAAAAGCCGTCATACCCTCGGCCCTGAAGCCTCCCTAGGTCTCTTCCCTGAACAAAGCCAGCATTTACAGAAGTGGTGCAGGCAGGTTCCCCCTGCAGATGACTGGGGACAGAGGATTTTCCAGAGAGCAGAGCCCTTTTCGTCCTGTTGGGATATCATATGGAATTAGGGGAGGGTCCAGGTGATGGTATTTTGCCCCCTAAACCACAGTGGAAGAAGCTAGATAGAACTGAAAGCCAGGGCTGTTGTACTTTGGGTATTGAGGAGCCTACAGAGAGCAGCAAGACTGAGCTGAAAGCGGCTATCCTCCAGGATGGGGACCCACAGGGACCTAGAGTATAACAGCACTAGGCCAGGCTGCTGAGCTGGGTGGAGGAGGCCTGGGTGGGCTCCCAGACCCCCTTGGGGCTGATGACAGGGCATGAGGGAGTTCAGGAGCCTTCTTCCAAAACCTTTTCAGGTCAACTGGAAAGGTTCTGGAAGTTTCCAGCTGCTCCTGCCCTCCTTACCAGAAAAGCAAGGGCCATTCAGCCTGAACCCAGACAGAGGCTGTAGTCTATCCCATGTTCTTGGCTGCCTGGGAATTCCCCATACATGGGGAGAGAGATGGGTGACCCACACCATCTTCGGATGCTGCCAACACAAACCTCAAGTCACCCCACCCCCTACTGTCTGGGGAGATTTGAGACACTTCAGAATCCTTGTCCTTCCCCCCAAACTCCCCCTTCCACCCTTGCATAGGTCCTGCTGGGGGCAGACATTTCCATGATGAGATCCAGGGCTTGGGGTTCAGGGACAAGGTCTCCAGAGACCCTTATTTCAAGTGGACGTTACAATCTAGGAAAGGCAGGGACAAATTCAAAGCAGGCCTAAGAGAAGAAGCGGGGCCTGGAGGATGTGGTCAACTCAGCAAAGAGCAGCGTGTTGGAGAAAAATTTGGAGAAATCTGGTTGCATGAAGAAGAATCAGGAAGAGCAGCAGAGTGAGTCCTGAACAGGAGGGGAGGGCAAGGAGAAGGGAGGGGAGAGAGGGAAGGAAAGGGAGGAGCAAGGGGTGGAACTGTGGAGCAGGGCGAGAAGGATTGGGGTCCTCCCTCAGTGAGAGGTGTGGATGGAAGGTTGGGGGGGGGGAGCTAACAGGAGCATCCTCAGACCCCAGCCCGCCCATTTCTTTGGATGCAGTGCAGTGGATCCCAGGGGTGCTGTTTGGTGAAGGCTTCTTCCCCAAGGTTCTGGAAGCACCTCTAGGCATTCCCCTTGGGCCTGCTGGGATCTTTTGGAGGCGTGGGGGAGGGTGTCCCTTGGGGATTGATCCTGAGAATGGCATTCTTAGGCAAATCAGTGTCAGCGCCAGATACTTTGCGAGAGAGGACACCAACTGGGCCCAGGATGTGGCCCTGATCCAGGAGACTCAGAGGTGCGGCTTATTCATAGGAAGAGACGCGACCTGAGCCCCGGCACTCCAGCTGAGTTGTGCTGGAGCGAGTCTCCTGGTCGGCAGTCCTTCCCTGTTGCTTATGCAGTACGGCCCAGCACCCTAAATGCAACAGTTCCTGTTGTCCCTTGGACGGCTTGCTGTGTGACTCCACAAATATTATCTTCAGATTCTGGTCACAAACTGTTACCTGAGGCAGAAATTATCTGAAGAGATGCAACTGAGAGGGATAAGACTATGGAGATGCTCTCTGGGGACCCAGACAGGGGTGGGAAGGTGGAGATGCCTGGGGAGGCAAGCCCTTGACTGCTGGGGAGCAGGAACAGGCAGAGCTGAGGTCTAGCTCTAAACTTCCTTCAGTCCTCTGTGTGACTTTGGGCAAATCAAACCCTGATCTGAGTGTCATTATTGCCATCGTGGGGGTAACTATGGCCTGTTCCTCCTAGGAAAGGGGGTGGAGTTCTCAGGCTGGTCTCCTTGCTGCTGACAGTTGGTAAATCATTTGGCTGTCTGGCTCTGTTTAAACCCTGCATGCTGGTGCACACTTGTAATCTCCCACCAGTGAGCCTACTGAGGGCTGGAGGTTCACCTTGGTAGAACACTTGCCCAGCGTGTGCGAGGCCCTAGGTTCAATCCCCAACATCACTGCAAAAGACAAAGCCTCATGGAGCCAGGCGTAGTGATGAACTGTAGTTCCTGCTCTTGGAAGGCTGAGGCAGGAGGACTTTGAATTTTAGCCAGCTTGGGTTTACATAGGGAAACTCTTAACCATCGACCAATCAATCAATCAAAAGCCTTTTTGGGGCTACACACTGAGATTCTTATCATAAACGAACAAATAAATAGATTATATTTTGGGTTTGACCTTTTGATTTAACCAAGGATGACCTTGAACTCCTGTCCTTCCTGCCTCCATTACTCCAGAGCCACAATTACAGGTGTGCACCCCCATACCTGATTTAGCCTCTGCAAAGGGTTGTGCATGCTGGGTGGGCGCTCTGCCAACTTAACTACATCCCCAGCCCCCAAGAGACCCCATAGAGACCGGAATTGCCATCCTCACTTCAAAGAAGGTATTGAGGCCCAGGGTGCCTAAGGCCAGAGCCGTGGAGCCAGAGTAGGAGCTTGAGCCTGGTATAAAATCTGTCTGTCTGACCTGTAATGACTAGGTGTCATTTGTTTGCCCTTAGGGTGAGTTAACTTCGGACTCTGTTCAATTGGTAGTCACAGCTGAAACACACTCTGTTGAGAGGCTAAGGTGACAGGAGATGAAGGCCTGGGCTGTCTCGGGAGCAGACCAGCAAGCTGGCCTGGGGCTCCGCCATGCTTGAGTGTGTGGGTTTCTGCCTCAGGGCTGGTCACTGAAACTTTCAGGTTTCAAGTCTTTACTGGACTTGGAAAACGTAAGCTCAATTCTCAACTCTGCCCTTTCTGGCTGTGTGACTGTACCCAAGAGCTTTACCCCCTCTGAGCCTCAGTTTCCCATCCTCTCCTGGTACTCACTCCATAGGTCATATGGAAGGATGCTCAGATCTTAGAAGCGCTCCTAGAGATTCCTCTAGAACAAGAGCAATGGTTCTCAACCTTCCTAATGCTGCAACCCTTTAATACGGTTCCTCATGTTGTGGTGACCCCAGCCATAACATTATTTTCATTGCTACTTCATAACTGCAGTTTTCTACTGTTAAGAATTATAAGGTAAAGAGTGGTATTCTCCAGTGGTCTTAGGTGACCCCTGTGAAAGGGCTGTTCCACCTCCCACAGGGATAGAGAACCACACGTTGAGAACCACTGATCTAGAGGAATCTGTGTGAAAGTAATGAAGTATGATCACATGTGTTGACACCTCCGATTGTGGGGGAAGGTGTTGGATCTTGCTTTGGGGAGACTGAGGATTTTATCCCAGCCACAGGACAAACAGCTGTGTGCCTGGAAAACACTGACAAAAACCCAGAGCACTGGAGGGGTGCGCGCGGGGGGGGGGGGGGCAGCTTGTTAAAGTCGACTTGGTGAGGCTGGGCGGCATTAATGAAGTGTGAGCCCAAAGGTGTGAAAATGTGAGACTTGGGTGGATTCTGCCAGAGTCTGCTGCCTTTGATGGCTGCTTCCTATAAAACCTTAGCTCTGCGCTCAGCCTCTCAGATTCCTAGACAGAAGACTAAGTCTGGGCTGCCCGTGGAGTGTGCAGAAAAGAGTGTATGGAAAATCCACACTTGGGAACAATAGTTACCAAGGAGTGTCTGGGTCTCAGAGGAAAAAACACCCAGCGCTAGCGCTCTCTCTCTCTCTCTCTCTCTCTCTCTCTCTCTCTCT
>JABTXL010021222.1:1944930-1962703 GCA_025134845.1 Neodon shergylaensis | reverse complement strand
CTCTCTCTCTCTCTCTCTCTCTCTCTCTCTCTCTCTCTTTCTCTCTCTCTCTCTCTCTCAGATTTCCCAAGCATTCTTCCCCTTGGTGCTTAGGATGCAGCTACCACACAGCATGACCAACCCAAAGCTTGATCGTCTACCCTGGGCTTTTGGTCATGAAAACAAACCGCTGTCAGATGCAGCAGCTAGACTGGAGAAGATTCTCAAGAACATTCCCTGAACCATAAAAACCTAGAGTACTAAAGTCTCGCTCTCCCACAGCCCTGCCCTGCCACTGCTCCCCTGTAGGGGTATGCCAGGACCTGTTATTCTGGAAAGACAGCTTGACTCATCTCTTACCTACTTCTAAGTCCTTCGTTATACCCCTAATCATAACAATCTATGCACAGAGTTCTCAAAAATCAACTTAAATTAACCCACAATTCTTATCTATGTTTAGCCCATGACTTGGTGCCCTTGTTCAGTAAGCACTCACATCTTGTGTCCTCTGTGTTCAGATGGCGACTGCGTCTCTCCCTTTCCTCCTCCCAGAATTCTCTTAATCTGGTTGTCTCACCTATACTTCCTGCCTGGATAATGGCCAATCAGCATTTTATGAAACCAATATGAGTGACAAATCTTTACAGTGTACAAGAGCATTATTACACACACACACACACACACACACACACACGGAGCTAGGTCTGTAGATGGAGGATGAGGGAGCCATGAGCACCCATGGGGAATATCACACTTATTCCATTCTAGTGGTCTTTCATATTCTGATAAAGCACACACACTTTATCCTGAGGGGGGTCACTGTGTCTCAAGAACTGCCCCTCCGTTAGGGACTGAAAAGGGTGAGCAGAGGCTAGAAGGAGGCTAGAGGAAGATCAAGGGTCACAGCCAGGAATGGAGTGTGCGAGAAATGAGCTGTCATTTTCTGAAAGGCTCCCTGTGTGACGCTGTTTTCCACAGTCCGGGCAGGTGTGCACACCCATGATGACAACTTAACGAATGAATGGATGAATCTCCTAGGAGATTGGAAGTTCCCCTAGGAGAACTTCCTTCAAGCAGTAAACCTCAGCCTCCCCGTGACTCACAAATCCACAGACTTCTGACCCTTGCTTGAGGACTAAGGAACCCTGCTCTTTGATCATCGTGACTCCCCTTCACAGGCACCATGTCTGTTGGAAGCAGGAATCTCTTGAGATGCCTGAAAGGAGGGGGCTCCAAGGTCATCCCTTGCATTCCCGCATCCACACCTGCAAGGTTGCCAGAGCCCACCCTCATCAGAGTGGGAGAGATTTGGGTAGGGAAAATGACAACCAAGGACTCCCCTCCTCCTGGCGCCTCCCCGAGGCAGAAGTGACCAGAGATTCCCACTTTGCTCTGTGTCTGCCCGTGACCAGATGCCCAGCTTCCACTGCTGATTGCAGCAATTGCTAGGGGCTGCCTGGGCTCAGCAAAGGGCCATCCTTGGACGTGTTACTTTGAGGTTACCCCCTCTTTCCTCGTTAGTACATCAGCAGGGGAGAGCTGGGGATGATGCCAGGGTCGGGGTCAGTGGTCCTGACCTCCTGTCGAGGTCTCCTCCGGCCCCAGCACTCTGTCTGTCCCAGCCATGGGGCCTGCAGGCTACAGGCTGTGATGTCATGCCTGGCAAAGGCTTTCCCAAGCATTTTCCCCATCCAACCAACACAACATATGATCCAGCCTCCAGGGGAAAGACCTGAAGTGGAGCTTCGAGAACAATCCAAAGGGCACGAGGAAGGAGGCCAGGTGATGAGAGCTCTGCCTGAGAGATGGTGGGGCCACGTGAAGTGGGTGGATCACCGCTCCAGACAGACTAACCACAGTTGAAATTCCAGCTCCCTGCAGTTTCCAGCTTCGTGTGACCTCAGATGGCTTGCAAGCCTCTTCATGTCACTTTTTTTTTTGCTGCTATTCTTTTGTGTTTGTGTGTATGCATGCGTGTTTATGTGTACAGGTAATGTGTATATGCCTGTGGAGGTCAGAGATCAACCTCTGGTGTAGTTCTTTGGGTGTCTTTACTTTTTTTTTTCTTTTTTTGAGACAACCTCTCTGTTCGCCTGGAGCTTGCTGGTTAGGCTGGACTGGCTGGCCACTGAGCCCGGGGCACCCATCCATCTCAGCTTCCCAGCTCTGGAACTGTAGCGTGTGCCACCACATCTGGAGCTGCGTGTGGTTTCTGAGCACTGAACTCGGGTCCTCATGCCTCCTCTTTACTGACTAGGCTGTCTCCCGACCCACATGTCACTGCTTTGTCGTGTGTACCTTGGGGCTCCAAATCTCTACAAGGTTAATTGTGGGGGTGAAGGCAGAGCAGTGCCAGTCCATAAATGGGTGGTTTCTGGCCAGCAAGGAGACCACAGCAATGTGGAGAGTGAGGGTCCAGCTCCCTTAGAGTCTTTGAAAATGCTCAAAAATCTGAGCATGCTCAGTGGACATGTTGCATTAAGTAGATGACAGACAACATATTAATAGTCACTGGACTAGAAATGAACTTTAAAAACCGACCAACCAAACACCCCAGTCCCGCCCCCAGAAATCAGTCTTTTTGCCACCGATGGTTTGGGAAGCACTGTTGGGAAGAATTCATTTAGATTGTATCGATTCCCAGGGATGCTCAGAGGGTGCCAGGCCTGTGTGTGTGTGTGTGTCCCCAAGCTGCCAGCAGTTGCTTTGTGAATAGCCCACTTTGGTGAAGCTCCCTCCACACCAGGGGCTTGCAGCAAGGTGGTCTGTCACCTCTGATTAGTTAGTACCTTTAGTTTTGTCCCTCAGCTGCAGGTTCTGTTTCACCCTCTGCCAGCGCAGCTTCTTCCCAAACTCTCCCCTCCGAAGCCTCTGGCTCCTGCAGAGCCTGGCTCTTACCACTAGACGGCAGCAGTTCCACCTTCCATGTCCCAATCTTCCTCACCAGATCAATCTTTCCTCCTTCCTTCCCTCCCTCCTACCCTCCCCACTTTTCCCCCCTTTCTCTCAAGATAGGGTTTCACTGTGTAGCTCTGGCTGTCCTGGAACTCTCTCTGTAGTAGACCAAACTGACCTTGAACTCCCAGAGACCCGCCTACCTCTGCCTCCTGAGTGCTGGGATTAAAGGCGTGTGTCCCTATACCCAGTTTATCCTTCCTAACTTTAATGAGCTTTTTATTTGAGAAATGTTAGTGTACAGAAAACTTTCATAAGACAGTATAGAGTGCCACATATGCCCTTGCCCCACTTCCATTGTGGCTGATGTGATTTGATGCATTTGTGTCAAGAAACAAACCAGCATTGCCCATCACTAGAAATCCCATACTCATCGAGGTGCCCCTAGCTTTCCCTTAGTGTACCCTTTTATCCTGGCATCCCAGCCAGGATACCTCATCACATGCAGTTACCGCACCCCCTTAGCCCTCTCCGGACACGTTTAAAGCAGACCTCACCAAGGGCTTTGTCTCTGTAGGAACATCAGTGGCTCCACACTGCTGAGCCCCTGACCCATGCTACTTTAACCTCTTCTGTTTCCTGCCTGCTCCACCCACATGATGAAGGTATCTTCTGGAACAATCCCAGCTTGAGGTTCTCTGTCCTCATCAGGGTTTGAAATTCTTTGTCTCCTTCTTATTTAGCTTCTCTAAGAACCTGAATTATAGGCTCAATGTCCTTTATTTATGGCTAGAAACCAAATATGAGTGAGTACATCCCATGTTCCTCTTTTTGGGTCTGGCTTACCTCACTCAGGATAGTGTTTTCTATTTCCATCCATTTGCCTGCAAACTTCAAGAAGTCCTTGTTTTTTACTGCTGAGTAGTACTCTAATATGTATATATTCCATACTTTCTTCATCCATTCTTCAATTGAAGGGCATCTAGGTTGTTTCCTAGACCTGGATGGAGGTGGGTGGTCCTTGGACTTCCCACAGGGCAGGGAACCCTGATTGCTCTTTGGGCTGACGAGGGAGGGGACTTGATTGGGGGGGTGGGAAAGGGGAGGCGGCGGTGGGGAAGAGACAGAAATCTTTAATAAAAATAAATAAATAAAAAAATAATAAAAAAAAGTGGATAAGTGAAAAAAAAAAAGAAATTCTTTGTCTCCATCCATTCTGTCCTGGGGAATCATCTCAGTCGTCCCTTCCTGATCGTTTATGTGCACACTGCCCCATTCCCCTGTCCCTGGATTATTGTACACGCCGCCCCATTCCCCCGTCCCTGGATTATTGTACATGCCACTCCATTTCCCCCATCTCTGGATTATTGGACACACCACCCCATTCCCCTGTCCCTGGATTATTGTACACGCCGCCCCAATCCCCCATCCCTGGATTATTGTACACGCCGCCCCAATCCCCCATTCCTGGATTATTGCTTATGCCTTTACTTAGCTTCCACTCTCTTCAGCTGTCCTGTCTTTCTCCCAAGTAGCCATCAGCTTTCACAAGATGCAAATCCCCGAATTTCATTGGCTGGCCGGCCTATCCTAATTGGTGAGCTTGAGACCAATGAAAGACTCCCATCTCCAAACAAGATGAACGACTCCTGAAAAATAACCCCTAAGATTGCTAGGGAGCTGGAGGGTCCCGCACACAAGTGCACCTAATTCCCCAACACACACGCACGTGTGCACAACGCAGTACGCACATGCACACACACACACACACGCACACACACACAAGGGGGGAGGAAAGAAGGGGGAGGGACGCAGCTGATGTCACAGGGATAAATCATAAACCTTGCGATTTTAGCGAGTTGTGGGGAGAGTTGTCTGGAAAAAGTCATTTTCCGTTGTGTGCTTCTGGAGTCACCCCTGTCTGCCTCTGACGAGAATGCCAGCCACAATGTCCTCGAACACATACTAATATGGTGACAATTGTCTCTAGGGTGAAGTCACCCAGACAAGGCAGAAGTCAGTCCCAGAGACTGGCACATGGTCCTTTTTGGTCAGACATGACAGGCTGGGTTTCCAGCCACACAGGACGATACGCTAATGTAAGCCAGCAGGTACTGGAGAAGGGGTCCTTAGGTAGCATCTCGGTGAGCAGAGGAGACCGCAGTCCAAAGAGTGGTAGGGTGTTGGCCGCCATCAGTTCAGCTCAGTCGCTCCCCAGCCTATTCATTTCCTAAACGTTAGGGGACATCTTGTCTGAGTTAGATTCTGCCATGTTGGAGAAAATGTGATGACTGTGATCCCATACATTTGTCACTTAAGAAAAACTGTGGCCCAGTCTCAGAATGTGGTGACATCTGCGGAATTCCTGTCAGCTAGCTGCCCTGAGTCAGGGCATTTGTTTACTGAAGAAGGCTTGGGAGTCGCTCTAGCTAACTTGCCCTGGGCTGTGTGCTGACCCTTGCTGTTCCCTTTGCTAAGACTGTGTTTCTTCAGCTGCAGGCCCAATGGTGTGTGTGTGTGTTTGTCAGTCTTTCTCTGCATGCATGTATGTATACATGTGTGAGACAGTATATGTGGAGGCAGAGGTTGGCATCTGGTGCCTTCTGCAGTCTCTCACCAAATCCAGAATTTATCAATTCCTGCTAGCCTAGCTACCCAGTTTGCCCTGGGGCTACCTCCAGAGTTCTAGGGAGTATAGTCAGCTACCATGCCTGCCCCATTTTGAAATGGGCTCTGGAGAGCTGAATTCTGATCCTTGTGCCTGCATAGCAGATACTTTATCTACAGACCCATCTCCCCAGACCCCCACTTTGCATGTATGTTCATGCGGGTACAAATGTACTTGGGGCAGCCAAAGAACAAACTTGACTGTTCTTTCTCAGGTACTGTCTGAGAAGCTGTTTGGTTGGTTTCGGAGACAGGATCTTTCACTGGTAACCTACTGAACGAGCTGGGCTGGCTGGGCCAACAAGCCCCAGAGATCCACCTGCCTCTGCCTCCCAAGCTGGGATTAAAGGCATGTGCCACTACTCCTCGGCTGGGTTGTAGCTTATTTTTTTAAATAAAGGGTCTATAGGCTGTTTGGGAAGAGGATCAGGGACCTGGAGATGGACTGCAGCCAATGACTCCTGAATATTCATTATTAGCGGTTGAACAGGGACCCTAAAACAGTGGACCCTAAGAGAACTAATGTTTCCCCGGAAGGCTGGCATTGGTGGGAGGAAAAGGCTGAAGTCCTTGCGCCAGAGGAGGACATTGCCTCAGGAAGAGGTTTCTCACACAGCTCTGACCACGCATCTCAGACAGGCCACCGTGTGTGCATATCCCAGCTCTTCTTCCATCATTTCTCTGTGTTTGTAAGGCAGCGACAGAAAAGAGAATCGAGACTTTTCTCTCTCTGGTTCTGACCAGACTGTAGGTAAATCCCTTTCTTTTACCAGGTTCTGTTTCCTGATTTCCTTCACAGGGAAGTGAGGGCAGCAGGGTTATGGGCCTAAGAGTCCCTGATCAACCTCAGACACCGAGAATGTGGGAGTGTTTGTTACCACAGCACTGCCTGGTCCATCCTGACTAATCCAGGCCTCTTGTGGAATCAGACAAAAAGCTCAAGAAAACCACACATTCTTGCAAAACTCTGAGACCCTCAACTTCAAATAGCCTGAGACTTTGTTTATTTTTCTAGAACCCTTGCTGCCTTTTCCAATCAGCCTGGGCATCCAAGGGCACCCAGGTGGACAAGGTGTAGGAAAGGTCACAAAAGCTCATGAAGCCACCATGTGGCAGAGAGGACTAAGGGACTAACCCTGAGGCCTCAGAGCCTGGCCTAGTTTATGATGGGTCACAGCAGGCAAGAACTTGGGCTTCAGTTGTTTTTTTTAATGTTTTCTTGAGTGTGGGTTTGTTTTGCAGACACTTTTGTGAGCTTAAACTTTCTTTTTGGAGGCTATTAGATGCCCATTCTTTGTGGCCCCTCCTGTCTGACAGCTTCTCGCTGAGGCAGGCTTCGGAAGAAGGTTCTTGTTGCTATTGCGAGCAAACACTGTGTAAACAATCGGCTCACATGTGTCCTGAGCAGATGACCCAGGGCCCAGAGGGGCTCCGGCTGCAGGGTGGAGAGAAGGTCATTCTGAGGTCAACTGAAGCTTCCCTTGAAGGCTCTTCCATAGGTGGGAACAAGGCCACGTGTTCCAGGACATTGCTAAGGCCCCGTGGCCCAACACACAGGGTCTTGTCCACTGGGCTTTGCTAAGAAGGCAGATGCCTCAGCACCCAGAAGAGTCATGCTCAGTTTTGCTGTGGGTCACGTACTCCCTTCTGGCTGAAAGGCCCTACTGCTCCAGAGCCAACTAGTGAAGTCAGACATCTGCCCTAGGAAGCTTCTGGCCATTGAGTGCGTACTTCAGAGAGGAGAGTGGAGGTTATGTGGAGGACTGAACTCTCAGCCAGCCTGTTGGGTAACCTAGGCTGGGAAACCCTTTTGGAATTCCTCCCTATCTGGTCACTGAAGGTGCCCTGCCCAGCTCTGAGGGGCTTACACAGGAGCCTCAGACAAGCTCAGAATGTGGGCTGGTTTCCTCAGAGCTGGCTGAAGACTGGGACTTTCACCCTTCCAGACAGTCAGAGGTTTCCATGTGACTCTCCAGCCATTGCTAATATAACCAGTGGGGGAGATATGCTGGGGAGCCCAGGCTTTCTGGGGGAAGATATGCTGGCGAGCCCAGGCTTTCTAGGGGGATATACACTGGGGAGCCCAGGCTTTCTGGGGGGGGTATACTGGAATGCGGAAAGCCTGGGCTCCCTAGTATATCTCCCCCACTGGTTATATTAGTAATGGCGAGGCAGTCTTGCTTGAGACTTCAACAACGAGCAGAGCCTGGGGTCACATGAATAAGCTCCTCAAACTTAGGGTGCTGCATTTTCTATGAAAATGAGAGTACCCACCAGAGGAAGCTCCTGAGGCCATGCTCCATGGCGCTCACTCACCTCAGGTGCTAGTGGGTAGGTCTTCCAGAGTGCCTACCGGCAGGGGAAAATCCTGTTGGGATCACCATTTTGCCACCAGGGAGACACAGAAGGCCCAAATACAAGCCCTTGCCTTTCTCCGCTCTTGTCCACTCTGCTGACCGCTCCACTTGGTCTTAACTTGTCCCCTCTTCCTTGGACATCCTCTTGGATTCAGCCCATGGGATACTCTCTGGAAGGCTGCCCATGGGGGAGGTGACGTGTCTCAGCCCTGGCCCAGCTCCCTTCCTGCCATCTCGGGTTTAACTTGCTGTCTTCCTCTAGGACAGTGGTTCTCAACCTTCCTCACGCTGCAACCCTCTAATACGGTTCCTCATGTTGTGGTGACCCCAACCATAAAATTATTTTTGTTGCTGCCTCATAACTGTAATTTTGCTAATGTTAAGGTAAATATCTGTGTATTTTGATGATCTTAGGCGATCCCTGTGAAAGGGTCTTTTGGCCCCCAGAGGAGTCGCAACCCACAGGCTGAGAACCGCTGCTCTAGGACTTTTCCCAGGGTTCCAGCCAGCTTTCCATCCCTCTCCCTGTGGCAGAGTCCCTTGGCATCCCATCTTTATAGGACCCTTACCCTTTCACACACCTCTACAGAACAGCTCCTTCTGCAAGCTTGCCAGTCTCTCTCGGGACTGACTTCTCATCACTACCTAGAGAGAAGCAGGCCAGCTTACAGACAAGCCTGCTGTGTAGCTCTGGCCCACAACACCACCTCTTCTTGACAAAGGCCAGCAAACTCTGGCAAGTGTCATGCTGCAGGGGCGCTGTGCACCATCCCCCTGCACAGTAGAATCTGGCAGGGCCAGGTCCCAAGATTGGTAACCGTGTAGCACTTGTGAGCTTCCATACCAGGTGTGTTGGGTTCAGTCAGTGGCCTTGCTGGGTGATTCTGCAAGCCTGAGCCTGGCAGAGGGGTCAGAATGTTCCTGCCCTCATCCTGCCCTTTGTGCCAACTGAATGCTCTAAGTGAAGCAGCTGCCACTGCATCCCTCCTGCTGCCACCCCTGCCACAGTGGGTGCCGGCACTGGATGATGGAAAGACAGTGGTTTTTGGAGGAAGGGTGTTGTGTGAGAGGACCTGCTTTTTGTCCCGGCCACCCGGCTAGCTTACACCCGAAATAATTACACAGAAACTGTATTCATTGAAACACTCCCTGGCCCATTATCTCCAGCCCCTTATTGGCTAACTCTCACATATTAGTTTAACCCATCTCCATTAATGTGTATTGCCACTTGACTGTGGTTTACTGGCATGAGTCTAACCAGTGTCCGTCTCAGGCAGGAGAGCCATGGTATCTGCCACACTTCCCTTCTTCCCAGCATTCTATTCTGTCTACTCTGCCCACCTAAGGGCTTCCCTATCAAAAGGCCAAGGCAGTCTCTTTATTCAACCAATGAAAGCAACACACAAACAGAAGAACCTCCTACACCAAAAGGGCAGTGTTGATGGAGCATGGTGCGAGTGGCCCACAGGAAACAAAAAGTTGTTAGCAAGCAATCATGGTGTCATGAATGGGGAGTTTTGTAGACATCAGCTAGTCCATCTCCTACACATGTGGTCCATCTCCCTGCATCTGGTCTACCTCCCTGCATGTGGATTCCCTCTCCTGGACCAACCCAAGAAGGTAGTCATCTGTCCTAGTATCTTTGAAGCCACTTCCCCAAGAAGTCCTCCGCTGGGGATGAGAAATGGCTCCTTAAGGAAGCGGATGGTTGTGCAAATGTGAGGGCCTGAGTTCAGATCCCCAGCACCTCTGTGAAAGCCCAGCACAGCAGAGCACATCAGTAACCTGAGTGGGGGAGTGTACGGAGCAAAGACGGGCAAGTTCCCAGGGTTCATCGATCAGCCAGTGTAGCCAGTTGGTGAGCTCTGAGTTCACTAAGATCCTGTCTCAAAAAATAAGATAAAGAGCCTGCTGTGTCACTCCGTAGTCAAAGGTCCTCATGGTCTAGACTTGTGACTAGAGTTCAATTCCAGGACCTTACATCATGGGAGAGAACTGGCTCCCTCAAGTTGTCCCCTGGCACACACATGCCACCGCACAAAAAATAAAAGTGTATGTGTAGGGGGAGTGTAGGGGACTACAGAGAGGGGGACACCAACATGGCCTCTGGCCTCTGTACATACAGATATACATATATGCACACATGCACGCAAATACACACACTGTTGTGCTTCGAAGGAGAATGGCACCCATAAGTTCATATATTTGATTATCTTGTTCCCAGTTGGCAGACTTTTTAGGAAGGATTAAGAGGTGTAGCCTTGTGTGTGGGGGGGAGGTGTGTTAAAAGCCCACTCCAGATCCAGTCTCAGTCCCTCTGCCTACCTCTGCCTTGTGGATCAGATGTAATCTATCAGCTACTGCTCCAGAGCTATGCCTACCTACTGGGTACCATGGTCGTTGCCATGATTACATAACCCTCTGAAACTGTAAGAAACCCTCTGCCTATTAAGTACTTTCTTTTATAAGCTGCTATAATATTGTTCTTCACAGCAATAGAACAGTAACCACACACACTAGCACACATACACACACACACATACTCAAAAACGTACACAACTCACCCCCCCACCCACCCACCCACATACACACTCACAAAGCCTCAGCTAAGCCAGCCCTCAGATCCCATCTCTGGCTCTTCCTACGTCAGAACCTCCATGCCATCTTTGAACTTTTGTGTCTGCCAGAGTTCAGTATTCTCCAGGCAGCACACGGAGAACAGCTTGAGCACCAGGAGGTTTCCAGAGCAACCACGGATGCTCCCTCACACAAAGCATGACAGGCTGTGTCAACACTGACAGGACCTCAGGAACATTTGGTCGATCCCCTGGTCCCCATTCTGTAGAGGGAAACAGAGACTGGGGGGCATGGCTTTCCAATTCTCCTTACTGCAAGGGCCAGCGGAGGCACAGGGCAGTGAGGGTGGCTGTTTCCACAGGAAAGAGGCAGGCGTGAAGTTGGCAGGCTGGGCGCTCAGCATCCTTACCAGGGGCGGCATCCAAGGTTCCTTGGTCGGAAGCTGTTTGTGGTGCTTAAGCACTGGTAATTGGAAGAAGTCAGGGTGACTCATGTACCCACTCTTCATTTTTCCTCTTTCCTAAAAATCTCAACTATTGGATATTTTTTATTACAGGAACAGATTTGATTTTGTGGTTTTTCTTTCTCATTTCCCAGGATTCTGCATTAGTTTATTTTTTCTTGTTGCTGTGGCCAAAATATCTGACAAGGCAACTGCAGTATCATGATATTAATGAAGGATTCTTGGGGACACAAGTCGGAAAGTTATGGCTTAAAGTGATGGGTTTGTGTGTCAAGTTGGCAAAGGATGGGTTGTACTGCTTAGCAATTTCATATTCACTATTTATTCATATGTATGTGTCTGTGCCACCTCCCCCACCTCCCACTTCTTCCCCCAACTCCTCCCAGAACCACTCCTCATCCCTCATGCTCCCTCCCAACTTCATGTCCTGTTTTGATTTTTTTTGATAACCTATAGTGTTGCCTATATACATGGGGGTGCAGAGCCACCCATCAACCTATCAGGGGCCACATACTCTTAAAGAAAGCCCTCTCTCCCTTCACCAACTGTCAATGGTTCCTCAGCTGGGGGGGCTTGTGAGCCCTCCCCCATCAGTGCTGGAATGCTGACTGGCTTGTTCTTGAATGGGTCTTGTACACTCAAGCACAGCTGTAGTGAGTTCATGGGTACAATGGCCCATCCTGTCCAGAAGACACTGTCTTAACTCCGGCACTTACTGTCTTTCCACCTTCTCTTTCAACATGGTCTCTGAACCTCTTGGGGGGGGCATGATATTGATGTTCCATTTATGACCACTCTGTAGTCACTCTTTCTCTGCACTTTGACCAGTTAACGCGCAGGGCCTTTAGTAATTGGTTAGGAAGTTGTTCCCAGTTCCCCCAGAAGAAGGAGAAAAACAAAAATCTGACTAGGTAGTGGGTGGACCCGAGTTCTGCTTTCAGCTCCTTGCTCCGCCGATTGACTTCCGTGAAGCCATGCTAGCTTTGTGAGTTGGGCTTGTATCCCTATTCATAAAAACAGTGTTGGCAATTCCAGCCAAAAGTGCTGTTAGGAGGCTGACAGGGCACATTCAGGGGGAAAAAAAGGCAGCATGAGGGGAGGGAGTCGGCTTCCCAGGGTCTCTGCCCTTGCCCTGTCCTGGCCTTCTCTGAGGGTTAGTTCTGAAAGTCTACATTGCCCAGCACAGTCGGCTGATCTGCATTCAGGGGTTCTTCTCGCAGCTTATTGTTCTGTGATTCTAATTTCAAAATCCTCAGAAGTCAGGAGCAGCTGGAGAGCTCCTGTGCTATTGCTCACCATAAATCAGCCAGGATGAAGTCACCTCAGCCCCCTGGCATGCGTCAGGTTTTCCCTCTATGTGCGGAGGGGCCTGGACCCTGCCAACTCCACCAAGCCGCTTTGGCCGCACCCCCAGAGTCAATGGTTTTACCATCCGCTGGGTACAGCTTACCGTCCCCGCCAAACCACTTATGCAACTGTCTAGAGAAACAGACTGCAAATGAGCACGACTAAAAATACTCCATCTTCGTGTGTGTGGTGGGCTGGAGGGAGGGCTGTGGGAAGGTGGATGACATTCCAAAGGGTCTGGATGTTTATCTGGGCTCTGCTGAAGTCTAAGAAGTAAGAGCCCAGGAGCGTCAGCTCTGGTCACAATCACCCACCTCTCTGACATACCGCTTCCTCCTTCCTCAGAAAGGTACCAGTCACAGCTCCGAGGGCCGAATGTTATCCCTACTTGGAAGGAGCTTTTTTTTTTGCTAATGGCCAGCATCTTTGACCCATAGGACACCCTCCTTGGATACTGGACTAATCTCAGGGCAGGGAGAGCCACGGGTGAGAGGGGAGGAGCCCCCCACCTCAACCGCACACGCAATGCCTGATGTGTGGGAGATTCCGAGGTGCTCCTGCTTTCTGAGCTCCCCAGGGGTGAGAACACTCTTCACCCACGGACACCTGTGATGGCCTCTTCCCCCTCATGCTCTGCTTCCCCAGTCCCCTCAGCAGAGTGCCCAGAAGCCCACCCTTAAATGATCCAATGCGCCTGAATTTGGTGCACCTGTGAGGAGGAGCCCACCCCATGAGACATCTCCAGGAGTCCAGACTGGCTGCCTTTCCTGAACAGCCTCCCAGGAACAGATGACCAAACCTGGTACCCCCTTTGGGGGTCCCTGCATGCACTGAGGGCTCCCTTGCCACTGTGCCTCATCCTCACCTTGAGTTAATGGTTTGCCCATTCCTAGGTTGTGGCACTGAGAAGAACTGCTTCAATCCACCTGCCCCATTTCTCCAGTTGTTCGGATGCACACTGATTCCCGTGAACTGCTGCCTGGAGAAGAAGCCTATGGTGTGCTCAGCCAGAGTGGAGCATCTATCATACCCCTGCCCCAGGCTAGGGAGACTGTGAGAGCCAGGGTCCAGGAGGACGAGGTTGAAACAGTGTCTTCTGGACATGATAGGAAGCTGCTCTCGTGGATTCTCAGCAGCTGTGGCTGCCTGTATTATTAGACCCACACAAGAACAAGCCCGTCCGTGTCCCAGCGTGTAGCAGGGGAAGACTCAAGAGATAAAAAGATATTGATAGTTGATGGCTTCTGGGGAGGGAGAATCAAGTTGTCTTAAGGGTGTGGTCCCCAATAGGTCAACTTGTGAATATATGAGCAACAGAGATTGGAAAAGGAACAAAGATTTGTATGTGTGATCTGTCCATGCACAACCGATGAGACCAAAGCCCATCATAGAGGTCATAAAACAGACCCAGTGGGGTTACAGGAAATAAAGAGCACTAAGTTTTCAGGTGCCAGTGGGAGAACCTTTATTCAAATTAAGTTAAATTAAAAAGAATATTCACCACAGAAGCTGACTTTTGGGCTAGTTGGATCCAGAAATTCTGACATAGTCAAGTTACTGCTTCTCCCAGTAGCTGGGGAAGATCCCAGCAGTTTCTAAATTACAGAGTTAGTCTGTGTGTGTGTGTGTGTATACATGTGTATGTGGGTGTGTATATGTGTGTGCATGTGTGTATGTATGCACATGTATTTATATGTATATATGTGTATGTATGTTTTGTGTATTTGTATGTATAATTATATAAATGTATATGTGTATGAGTGTATGATTGTGTGTATGTGTGTACAAGCATATGAGTGTGTATGTGTAACCCAGATGATAACTGGATGTGTTTTCTCAGGACATAACCTACCTTGGTATTCTGAGATATGGTTTCTTATTGGCTTGGAATTAGCCAATTAGCCTAGGCTAGCTGACCATCAAGCTCCAGGATCTGCTTGTCTCTGTCTCCTTAGTACTGGGATTATAAGCATGTGCCACCATGCCTAGTTTTCATATGTATATGTGTATACATACATACATACATACACATATATGTATATATTGAGCTCTACATTTTTCTCTGCTCTCCTCCCTGCCTCTCCCCTCCCCTGCAACCCTCTCCCAAGGTCCCCATGTTCCCAATTTACTCAAGAGATCTTGTCTTTTTCTACTTCCCACATAGATTAGATCCATGTATGTCTGTCTCTCTTAGAGTCCTCATTGTTGTCTAGGTTCTCTGGAATTGTGATTTGTAGGCTGATTTTCTTTGCTTTATGTTTAAAAACCACTTATGAGTGAGTACATATGATAATTATTTTTCTGAGTCTGGATTACCTCAATCAAATGATGTTTTCTAGATACATCCATTTGCCTGAAAATTTCAAGATGTCGTTATTCTTTTCTGCTGTGTAGCACTCCATTGTGTAAATACACCACGCTTTCCTTATCCATTCTTCAGTCGAGAGGCATTTAGGTTGTTTCCACATTCTGACTATGACAAACAATGCTGCTATGAACATAGCTGAGCACATGTCCTTGTGGCACGTTTGAGCATCCTTTGGATATATACCCAAAAGTGGTATTGCTGGGACTTGAGGAAGGTTGTTTCCTAATTTTCTGAGAAATCACCACACTGACATCCAAAGGGGCTGTACCAGCTTGTATTCCCACCAGCAATACAGAAGTGTTCCCTTTACCCCACAACCTCTCCAGCATAAGTTGTCATCAGTGTTTTTGATCTTGGCCATTCTTACAGGTGTAAGATAGAATCTCAGAGTTGTTCTGATTTGCATTTCTCTGATGACAAAGGATGTTGAGCATTTCCTCAACTGTCTTTTAACCATTTTAGATTCCTTTGTTGAGAGTTCTCTGTTTAGGTCTGTACTCCATTTTTTTATTGGATTATCTTTTTTTTTTTTGATGACCAATTTCTTGAGTTCTTTGTATATTTTGGAGATCAGTCCTCTGTCTGATGTGGGGTTGGTGAAGATCTTTTCCCATTCTGTAGACTGCCATTTTGTCTTGATGACCATGTCCTTTGCTTTACAGAAGCTTTTCAGTTTCAGGAGGTCCCATTTATTAATTGTTTCTCTCAGTGTCTGTGATGATGGGGTTATATTTAGGAAGTGGTTCCCTGTACCAATGTGTTCAAGTGTACTTCCCACTTTCTCTTCTACGAGGTTCAGTGTGGCTGGCTTTATGTTGAGGTCTTTGATCCATTTGGACTTGAGTCTTGTGCCCTGTAATAGATATGGATCTATTTTCGTTCTTCTATATGTTAATGTCCAGTTATGCTAGCACCAATTGTTAAATATACTTTCTTTTTTCCACTTGATTTTTTTTGGCTTCTTTGTCAAAAATCAGGTGTTTGTAGGTGTGTGGATTAATATCTGGGTCTTCGATTACGTTCCATTGTTCCTCCTGTCAGCTTTTATACCAATACCAGGCTGTTTTCAGTACTGTAGCTCTGTAGCAGAGCTTGAAGTCAGGGATTGTGATGCCTCCAGAAATTGCCTTATTGTACAGATTGTTTGGGCTATACTGGGTTTTTTATTTTTTCTTATGAAGTTGAGTACTGTTCTTTTGAGATCTGTGAAGAATTTTGCTGAGATTTTGATAGGCATTGCATTGAATCTATAATTTTGGTAAGATTGCCATTTTACTATGTTAATTCTACCTACCCAAGAGCTTGGGAGATCTTTCCACTTTCTGGTGTCTTCTTCAATTTCTTTCTTCAAAGATTTAAAGTTCTTGTCATACAAGTCTTCTACTTGTTTGGTTAGAGTTACTCAGAGATATTTTATGCTATTTGTGGCCGTTGTGAAGGGTGATGTTTCTCTGATTTCTTTCTCAGTCCATTTATCATCTGTGTATAGGAGGGCTACTGACTTTTTTTTTTTTTTGGTTTTTCGACAGGGTTTCTCTGTGGTTTTGGAGCCTGTCCTGGAACTAGCTCTTGTAGACCAGGCTGGTCTCGAACTCACAGAGATCTGCCTGCCTCTGCCTCCCGAGTGCTGGGATTAAAGGCGTGCACCACCACCACCCGGCTCTGACTTTTTTTTGATATAATCTTGTATCCTGCTACATTACTGAAAGTGTTTATGAGTTGTAGAAGTTCCTTGGTAGAATTTTGGGGGTCACTTATGTAAACTATCATGTCATCAGCAAATAGTATGAGTTTGACTTCTTCTTTTCCAATTTGTATCCCCTTGATCTCCTTTTGGTGTCTTATTGCTCTAGCTAGGACCTCGAGAACTATATTGAATAGATATGGAAAGAGTGGACAACCTTGTCTTGTTCCTGATTTCAGTGGGATCTCTGGGAGTTTCTCTCTATTTAGTTTAATGTTGGCTGTTGGCTTACTGTATATTGCCTTTATTATGTTTAGGTATGTTCTTTGTATCCCTGCTCTCTCTAAGACCTTTATCATGAAGGGGTGTTGTATTTTGTCGAAGGCTTTTTCAGCATCTAATGAGATGATCATGGCTAACATAGATAAGAATAATGGGTTAATATAAGCTACAAGAGCTAATAAGAAGACTGAGCTAATGGGCCAAACAGTTTTATAACTTATGGAGATCTCTGTGTGATTTTCTTTGGGACTTGCCAGCTGTGGGGTACCGGGCAGGATAGAAACACCCTGGTCTGGATCTGCTCCCATGGAGTTCACCATTCCAGGTCCACTCTGGCCCAGGTTGCTGGCTCTGTCCTGCTCCTGTCATGCCTAGCTTTCTTATATGGGTTCTAGGTGTCAGACTTGGGCTGTCATGCTTGGAAAGACAGCACTTCATTGATTGATCCATCTCTCTTGTCTTTAAAGTCACTTCAATCTGAGGTTCCAGAAGAAAACATACTGGCCTTTCTTACAGCTCTTGAGAAAGATGAAAGTGTGGTGGGAGAGGCTTAAGCAAGACTGTCATTCATTCTGCCTGATACCATCTATACTGGCATGGTGAGGCCCTGAATAGATAGAGCTTGACCTTGGGTTCACACATAGCCAGCAAGGACAGGTTGGCCCATCTGTAGCCCAGGGAACAGAGGAGAGAAACAGGACAGGCTAAAGGACTAAAAGCTACAAGTCAATTGCTGAAAGCCAAGGGCTTAGTAAATGGCGAAGTTGATATTCAAGCAGAGATCTTTGGCCTTGATGTCAAGGCCTAGTCCCATTGGGACACTGTGATCCACAGCTCCTAGACAGTACTGGAAGTCAATTGATACCAACATCCACAATCATGGCAGCTCTTATTAGGCCAACAGGGCACTTCTGTGATTTTTTTTAAATTATCTTACCCCATTCTCTCTTTATCCAAGAACTGTAAGATGAGAAGATTAATGTGCAGTTGTAAAAGATAACACTGAGACATTCCATTGTCACTCAACTTCCCAGCACTAGCATCCTGTACAATGATAGTAGAACATCACAGCTAGCATCCTGTATATCACAGTAGAACATCACAGCCAGCATCCTGTACATCACAGTAGAACATCACAGCTAGCATCCTGTACA
>JABTXL010021222.1:1909945-1944920 GCA_025134845.1 Neodon shergylaensis | reverse complement strand
TAGCATCCTGTACATCACAGTAGGACATCACAGCTAGCATCCTGTACTATCACAGTAGGACATCACAGTTAGCATCCTGTACAATCTTAGTAGGACACCATAAGCAGGATTCTGGCATTATATAGTTAAGATATAGAACATGTCCATCTGCAAGAACCTCACATGATGTCCTTATAAACACATCATCTTTTTTCCTTGTCCCCATTACGTCCTGGACAGTCACAAGTCTCTGTTTCTATACTCTGTCATTTGAAGATGGCTACAAATGGAATCTCTCAGTGTATCACTTTCTGGATTTGACTTCTCTCACTCAATATCATTCTCCAAAGATTCGGTCACTTGTCCCATGTGGCCATGCTTATTTCTTTCTCGTGGTTAGGTAGTAATCCATGTCATGAATGTACCAAAGTTTAACCTTGGTCCTGATAGAGGATGTCTAGACTGTTTCCAGTTTGGAGTTATTACAAATAAAATTCACATCCAGTTCTTGAGTGGAAGCCTTCATTTCTCTGGGATAAATGCCCAGGGGTGCAGAGAACTGCTGGGTCATATGTTAGCTGCATGTTTTCAAAGACACTCCCAGCCTGCATTCCAGTGTAGAGTCCCCTGTATTCTCCCTTTGCTCCCTTCCCTTCCCCTCTTCTCCCCCTCCTCTGCCCTCCCCTTCCCTTCCTACCTCTCCTCTCCCCTTCCCTTTCCTTCCCTCCATTTCTCTTCTCTCCCCTTTTCTCTCCCCTCCCCTCCCACTTTCTGATAAAATCTCACGTAAGCAATACTATTCTCACACTCACTGTATAGCCCAGAGTGACCTTGCGCTCTGATCTTCCTGTCTCCACCTCCCAGCTGCTGAGATTACAGGCGTCCACACCCCTGTGGTGCTGACTGAGCCCAGGACTTGGCGCATGCCAGGCCAACATTCTATCTTCGCTCCATCCCCAGCCCTCCTATTTCATTTTTCCCAGATAGATACGCACTGTCCAGTCTCTTGGCACTGTCACTATTGTTCAGTTGGCACCATCCTGCGGGTTGTGAGGTCATATTTCGGGGTAGTTTTATTGTGCATTCCCATCATGGTCAATGAGATGGACATCTCTGTGTGGGCTGGCTTGTCACCTAGGTGACCTCTGGATGAGATGTCTGTGCACATGATTCCCCTTTTCCTAATTGGCTTGTTGCTTTTTCTTCTTACGGTTGCACTTTAAATTCTAGTCTAAATTCCAGCCCCTGTCAGCCCCATGGTATGCACTGTTTTTCTCTCTCTGTTTCTGGTTTGTTTTTCATCCACTTAACAGAGTATTTTTCAGTGCAAACGTTTTTAATTCGAATGAGGTCAAACTTGTGCATTTTTCCTTTTATGGGTCATGCTTCTGGTGTCGAGTTCGAGAGCCCCCGTCAGCCTCAGACCACAAAAATTTTCCCCTGTCCTTTTTTACTAAACGTGTTGAGGCCTCACATTGAAGTCTGACATTTCTGTGCAAGGTGTGAGCTTCTCTAAAAGCCCCCAGCAGACACGGTCCCTCTGGCACCATCCCCTGGACAGACTGTCCTTTCTCCACAGATTACTGTTGTACCTTTCTCAAAAATTAGCTGGGCCTGTCTGTGTGGGTCTGTTTCTGAGCTGTCTATGTTTGCTGCCTGGCCTCTGACCCTCTGTACCACAGTCTTGGCTGTTGTGGCTCTATAGTTCAGTGAGTCTCGAGCTTATGTGGACTGACTTCTCCCAACTTAGCTTTCTTTTCACAATCACTTAGGCATTCTAGTTCCTTTGCCTTTCTGTGTAATCTTTAAAGGTTTATTTTATTATCTTTAATTATGTGTATATGTGTTTGCTTTTATAGAGGTCTGTGTACATAAATGCAGGTGCTAATAGAAGCCCAAAGAGGACATTAGAACCTCTAAAATCTGGAATGGCAGTTACCGGCAGTTGTGAGCCACCTGACTTGAGTGCTGGGAGCCAAATTCAGGGAATTCTGATTGCTCTTCGGGCTGACGAGGGAGGGGGACTTGATTGGAGGAGGGGGAGAGAAATGGGAGGCGGTGGCAGGCAAGAGGCAGAAATCTTTAATAAATAAATAAATAAATAAATAAAAATTTTAAAAAAGACCTTTGCCAAAGCAGCCTGAGCCCTTTCTCCAGCCATATATATATATTATAATATTATATATATTAAAGCAGACTTGTCTGTGCCTATAAAATATTTTCCTGGAACTTGAATAGACTTTGTGTTTAAACCTACACATCAACTTATAAGGGGATCTTGAGTCTCCCAATCTACAAACTCTGACCTCTGAATGTATTCTGCTCCTAGGTTCCTTTCCTAAGTGTTTTGTAGAGCCATTCACTCAGAAAAGCTAAATATGTGCTAACTCCAGCTAGGCACAGCCAGGACCACCTACAAAGCCTGAAGGAATGCTGCTGAGGAGCATGGTATTCCCTGTACCTGTTTTGGTAAATTTGTACCTATTTTACTTAGGAGTGATAGTAAAGTCCTTTTTTTTTTTTTTTCCTAGACAGGGTTTCTCTGTGAAGCCCTGGCTGTCCTGGAACTCACTCTGTAGACCAGGCTGGCCTTGAACCCAAAGAGCTCTGCCTGCCTCTGCCTCCCGAGTGCTGGGATTAAAGGTGTGTGCTCCTACACCCAGCCTTTTATTCCCCTGTGTTTTTGTACCTAGGATATGGAAACACAGTCAATTTTGTATGTTTATCTAATACCCTGCCACATTATGGAACTCGTTTATAAGTTCTGGGTCTTATCTTCCCGTCTCTGTGGGGCTGTTGAGAGGTTTCCCGTGTGGATGACTGCCATCTAATGCTGACAGCTTTGCCTCCCGCTTCTAGGCTTGCCTTTTCTGCTTGCCCTGCTGGTGCGAAGAGTGGCCAGCCTTGCTCTGTTCCCACTTACCTGGGAAATCTTTGCACCATCAAGTGTGAGGCGACTATGGGCTTTCTCACATTCAAGAGGCAACTCTGAGCTTATTCCGAGATTTTCTCACAAATGAGGCTTGCGTTTTTCAGGAGCCTCTTCTCCATCAGAAGATGTCGTTATGTGTTATTTCTCCTTTAATTGTTGGTATGGGAGTCCTGAGGATTGGTTTTTAAGCACTGAGCATATCTTACATTCTTAAAGGAGTAAAGCCCACTATGGTTACAGAAACTCACAAGGACTGTAGTGTCAGAGATGAAGCTATGCAGGTGAAAACATATGCAGAAGAAACCATTTGTCTCTCAAGAGTGTAGTGTCAAATGATCTCACATGTAAGCACTCATGTATCATATGCATGCACATGTATGTAGTCATGTGTACAAGGGAAAAATAAATACAGTTTTTTTGAGACAGGGTCTCACTGTGTAGCTCTGGCTGTCCTGGAACTCACTATGTAGATCAGGCTGGCCTTGAACTCACAGAGATCTGCCTGCCTCTGCCCCAAGTGCTGGAATTAAAGGTGTGCGTCACCACACCCAACTGGAAATTATATTCTTAATTTTAGCAGGGAAGGGTGAGTATAGGATTCAGGCCCTGTGTCGGAGCTATCTATGCAGGGTAGGCAGAAAGATGGAATGGGGAATGGCAAGCATCAGAGTTCTCTTTCTAAGAGATGAGCATTGGGTTCAAAAGTGATATTTATGCTGATAAAACGGTGTGAGCCATGCTGAGTGTGAGCCATAAACCACTGAAACACACACTAGTGAGTGGCTCCTAAAGCATGGGATTTGGAGAGGGCACCTTTTAAGAAGGGGGGGTGAGAGAGAGCGCGCACTGGAGTGATGGCTGACTGAATAAAGTGCTCACCACATAGGCCAACAGCTCAGCCTTGCTCTACAGAGTCACTCACCCAGCACCCATTTCGTGAATGTCTACTGTGTTCTAGGACCACAGCAGGCACAATGGAGCTGGCCCTGTCCTGGGGACCTCCCTGGGCATATCTCCCCATCAATGTGAAGTACCAACCTTCCTCTTCCTCGGGCCCTGCTCTGACTCCTTCCAAGCACTGTGCCTGTCCCACCCCACCCCAGCCCAGCCCTCTGCTTCTTCGAGTCAGCAGTACCCTCAGCAGCTCTGAGGCTGTCCATTCATTCATTTTTGTGACCTAGTGCCCAGCATGCTGCCCTACATACAGCTGGTACGGCACATTTGTCGAACGGAGCTGTGCAAGCAGAAAAGTCCACGGGGGTGGTGCAGGGGGCCACAGACAAGAAGCAATAGTATGAGGACAGAAAAAGAAACAGAACAGGGACTTTAGCAATGACACGGGCCAGTGTGAGATCTGAAGGTAGCCATGTCTGTGTCCTCCCCAGCTTATTGTCAGGAGAGCAGGGGCAACCTGATCTACTGCCTCTGTCCTGGGGAACAAGGTAAACAAAGGCAACCAAGAGTGCTGGATTCAGTTCTCTGCTATACATCTCAATGCCACCGGGGCTGTGGGATGGGGGGGGAGGCGGACGGGGGTGGGGCGGACGGGGGTGGGGACACGAGGGGGCAGGCTCATCTCGATTCCCACTGGGTTCTCAGCAGCCAGAGCAGTGCCTCGCATGGAGAGAATGCAAGGTAAATGTTTACTTGAGGAGAGGAGGCTTTGACTCCAGAAACATAATGTGCAGAAACTATGATTGTCCAAAATGACACATCACCAAACTCTGTTGCTTTGGTTAAAAATGACTTCCTGGAATACAAAAAAAAAAATCTAACCTCAAAAATGTGTTTTGTAGTCTTGAGGAGGCCAAAAGCCATTTCTGTGCCACTGGACAAGCTCTCTGACCGGTGCTGCTGCTGTTACTCAGGTACTGTGACAAGTTCCATTCATAACGGCAAGCCACCAGCTGGACTAGAAGGTCTGTGATCTGCTCAGGTGTCTGCCAGCTCATCTCTCCTCTGCCTCCCAAGTGCTGCCGTTAAAGGCATGAGCGGCCATCACACCCAGCATGATTTAATTTTTAAAATTCTATGAATATATGCATGTGTGTGAATATGAGTATGTGGACACGACTGCAGGCTCCTAAGGAGGCCGGAAGAGGGTGCTGGACTCCCTGAAGCTGGACGGTTGTGAGTGGCTCTTTGTGGATGCTGCGAACCAAAGACAGGTCCTCTGCAAGAGCAATATGCACTTCTAACCGCTGAGCCCTCTCTCCAGATCCTTGGATCATCTTTATGCAGTTAAAATCTAATGGGCATGGATACTGGTCCCTGGCCCGATGAATGGGACATATCAGGGTGAGCCCTCACAGAACGATAAGAAACTTACAGTCTGGCTGAGTAACTGGCCTAAGTTCAACCCCAGGGGCTCCAGAAAGGGATCATTTATTACCTGGTAAACAGCTTCCTTTCACCAAAGAAACCAAAATCGGACCAAACCAAACCTACTTCTCCCCACCACCAGCTCCACAAGAATCTGTCCTTGTTAGCCACATCCATCAGAGGAGTCTGAACAATGGAGTGTACACAGTCCGTGAGTTCACCAGGTGCACCCCAGCTTTGAGATGTCTACTGTGCACTGCGATTCCCCTCTCTCCAGAGGCCAGGTGTCAGTCCTGGGAGGAAGCCCATGATGTGGACTTTTAACTGGTCCCCGGATGCACGAGAAGCAAGAGGCGCTCACATATGAGGACATCAGAGCTCCCAACTGTAAATGACAGGGGGCATGATCAGCTGTGACCTGACCTGAAGGAGGCTAAGAGGGGATGGGAGAGATGGTTGGTGGTGTTGGGTAATCTCGTGAGCTGGAAAAAGACCTAGAAAATGAAAGCACAGACAGACAGACAGCCGAGAAGAAACACAGCAGCATGGTGTGGAGTTATTGAGAGGGCTGAAACCCAGAACAAACTGAGGGTGCTTTGTAAAGGGAGTGGGTGGGTGTTTAAGGACTCTTCTGAGGAGGAGAATATGGGGGATCTTTCTCCAGAGCTGCTGAACTCAACTCAGCATTTGGAAGACACACATCTTCCCCTTTCCCTGCTTCAGATTTGCTTAAACACTGGAGAGAGTTAGTTTTCTCTCCATCTTTCCCTCTCAGCGTCAGCGCCCTGTACAGTTAGAAAGAGAAGCTACAGCTAGCAGCTGCTGGCTTGGGGAGCCAAAGAGAGCCCCAGAAGGAAAACATCCATTAAGATGTGGCCACCTGGGACTGGAGAAGTGGCTCTATGGTTAAGAGCACCGACTGCTCTTCCTCAGGGCCCAGCGTTCCACTCCCACCCAGCATCCCCATGACTGCTCACAGCTGTCTGTAACTCCAGTTCCAGAGGATCCAGTCCCTTCTTAGACTACTGCAAGCACCATGGACAGACATACATGCACACAAAACACCTAGCTATATAAAATAAACAATCTTTTAATAATTATAATAAAAAAGATGTGGGCCCCTGGAGATAGGAGGTGGCTCTGTAGATAAGGTATTTCTGTGTCCACATGACCACCCAGAATCCACATCAAAACCAAGTGGCTGTAGCCTCCCTAAAATCCCAGCACCCAGGAGGTAAAAAAGTCCCTGACAAGCTGCCTGGCAAGACTAGAAGAATTGGTAAGCTTTGGGCTTAGCAGGAAACACAGTCTCAGTAGATAAAGGGGAAAATGTTGAAGGGATAGCCTATGTCAACATCTGGCCTCCATAGGCAGGCTCACATCTGTGCATATGCTCCTGGACACACACATGTGAACATGCCTTCCACATGTGTGCACACTGTACACATGGTCACAACTGCCTCATCATTGCGGAGAACTGGTGTGGGAGAACACCAGTTTTTTCCCTAACAGCGGACACATTCAGGCCAGAATCAAACTCCTGGGGAAAGGGTGGAGTAGCAGCACCAGAGGTGGGGTGCAGAGAGAAAACATGCTCAGAAGGGGTCTAGGGGCTCGACTTGTTACCTGGTGAAGAGTTATATCCAACCCCGCTTTCACGTGACCCCACAATCCTTACTAAGTTGAGCTGGGGTGGCAAGGGACTGGCACAGTTAGTAAATGACTTGTCCTGTAGGCATGAGGACCAGAATACGAGCCCCAGAACCAATATTTTAAAAACCATTTCATGATTTTGTGTGCTTATAATCTCAGCCCTGGGGAGGCAAAGGCAGGTTGATCCCTGGGGCTTCCTGACCAGCTAGCCTAGCTCAGTCAGCATGCTCCAGGCCACTGAAAGACCCTATGTCAAAAACAACGAGATGGACATGAGAGATTGCCCTCTGGCCTATACACACACACACACACACACACACAGGAACACAGATTTGCACATACACATTTAAAAATAAACATTTCTTAAGCTGTACAGTTTTCCAGATGGCGTCAAGGAGTAAGCTTGCCCTTCCGGGACACAAGGGAGTCTTGTCCTGGATCTGAGCCGTAACCTAGAGGACTGCTCAGAGGAGAGCCAAACCTGGGTTTTAGCCGTGCTAATGGCCATTGGCAGTTGAACCTGTACATGCACAGCACTAAATGCATTACACGTCAATTACCCACAATCCTACACGGTGGAAACCACCAGTGTTCTTTTTTAAAAGAAGGGAAAACTGAGACGCTAAGTTAAACTCAATTAACGATGAACCTGGACAGCCTAGGATTCCACTCTAGACCTGTGATCTCAGCACCTGGGTTTTTAAAACTTTACATCCCAGAGGTGGCTTGCCTTGGAATGAACACTCTGAGGCTGGTGCCTGGCAGCCAGGGCTGTGGGGTGGGAGGACTGGAGGGGGGAAACACGTGAGCACTGGTGAGAGTTTGGCTATGGATGACCCACACATATAGATAGGGTCGTGTGGCAGATGTGCTGTGTGAAGAGACATGCATGTTTTTTACACGCTTGCACAGGGACTAAAGTATCTGCACCTCCACTCTGTCCAGTCTTCCCCTGGGAACTCTGGAAATTTCCAGTAGGGGACCTGGAGTCATAGGGGTTTGGCTGAGGGGAAACGGCCCTTGCTTCCTCTGGTCTACAGATGTTGCCTGGTGACCAGGCTAGAGACTCGTGCAAGATGCTAGGTGCCGAGGACACAGGAGCACACAGAGGCAGTGAACTCCCTGCTCTCGAGGAGGAGACGGACTTCAGTCGGCTCCTCAGCAGAGACTCAATTCCACTGTGACTCTACTGTGATGGGCAGGGCTCAGGGGACCGTGACTGAGACTGGGTTACACAGACTGAAGGCCGGAGATGAGTAGATGTCACCCAGGCCACAAACAGGAAGAGCATTCTGGCAGAGGGGCCCTGTGGTGGGAAGGCTGCAGCTAGAGAAGACAGGGCTGGCATGAAGTCCAGGAGAAGATGGTGACATGACCCTATCAGGCAGCCGAGAAGCAGAGGAACTGCTCCTCTGAGCGTAGTAGGGAGCCAAAGATCACACACAGAAGAACTGTGACAGATTTGTATTTGGAAAGGAAAGTCTGGCTTTCAGGGAACTAGGGGAGGCACCTGTGTGGCACATAGCATGGCCATCTAGATGATGACGACAGAGGCCAAGGCCTTTAGAAGCAGCTTTCTCTTAGTCCCTAAGTCCTTGGAGTTCTGGAGATCACTGGGGTCAACCCAAGAAGAGAGGCTCAACTTCTTGGCCTATGTAAGAGCAAAGCAGTCCCTGGAGGCAGGGTAAATGCTCTGCCTTCTTCTAAGAGCCACCTTCTGCTGCCTTTGCGTGAGCACTTTGGAAAATGGTAGACGAATAGGGGAAGGAGGCAACTTCTCCTATTTCTGGGCCATTTTCCCATTTTTTTGTGGTAAAGTGCCCTGCAGTTATCTGCATAGATTGTCAGATTGTGTGGCAGAAAGCCCAGCCCAGGCCCTCTGGGGGAGAAGAAATGCATGATTCAGCTGCCAGGAGGGAGCCAGGAAGGTTAGTGATTGATGGCAGAGGCCAGAGCAAGGCTAGGGACAAGAGGGAGGCAGGGGGGTATCTGAGTTCTTCTGGTCAGAGAGGCTCTGGAGAGCACAGTGAGACAGAGGAGGCAAATCTGCCATGCAAGGAGCCAAGAATTAATAGGCCAGGACCAATGGGGTGACTGATCCAGGGGTAGAATTGCTTTTGGTCGAGACCCAACCTGCAAATTATAGGCCTAGGTTGCTGCTTCTGGAGTAGCTACTGGAATGGGCCTGATGGTGACTGTGGTCAGCAGCCACACAGCCCTGCTTGCCTTTCTGGGGACATGGTCATTACTGATGGGGGAGGGGCTCTCCTTTGTGTCAGGAAGGCAGAATTGCTGAGATGTCAAAGAAGGGCTCCCCATTGCAAAAATGAACCCGGTTTCACTGGGTCTGAGAGACACACGCGGTAGGTCAAGTCTTCGTGTGCCTGAGGGGTGTTAAGAATGGTTTCAAGGAGTCAGGCTTGGCCATGGTTGGGTGGCTTTGGAAAATCTGTTGCCACATTTTGACCCTGGGTGTCCCAGCCCTGGAAATGAAGATTTGTGATGACCAAGGCCAACACCAAACAAAAACAGGATAGCTATATGATTTTGACAAGCTCACGTCCGCCGGGACGGCACTTCCTCTGGCCTTCCGCCTTGTAAGGAGCCGGTCACCCTGTTGTGCACAGGATAAAGCCAAGGCTACAGAGTTAAGTGTTTTTTATTGAGACCAAGTGGATGGTGACTGGTGGAGCCAGAACTCTATCCTCAGCCACCCATTGAAGGCCAAGGGGCCCCCCTTCCCAACCCTATATGACTGCCTGTGGGTTAGTCTAGAGTCAATTTACATTTAAAGAGGTTTTAAAAAAAATATTAGTTCTGAAATTCAGAACCAGAGACAAGAACTGCCTTGTTAACTTTCAGGCCTTAAAGAGGCAAGACTGTGGGGGTGGACTCCAACCAAATAAAATACCTGGACTGTTGCCACCAACGTCTTCGGAACCTGAGTAGCAAGGTCAGACTGGGTGGGATTTGTTTACAGAGATCACAAAAGATCAGAGACTTCAGACATCAAGTACTTGCCCACCCAAAGTTTTTACTTATTTGATTTGCTTATTTTGTGTGTGTGTGTGAATGTGTATATGTGTGTGTATTCGTGTGTGTGTGTTCATTGTGTGTGTTCACATGTGTGTACAACATGAATTTAAGTGTGCACACATGCTAAGGCCAAAGGTTGATGTCAAGTGTCTTCCTCTCCACCTTAAATTTTGAGGCAGAGTCCTTCACGGAATCAAATTTACCAAGTTATCTCCACAGGCAGGCCAGTGAACTCCAGTCTACCTCTGCCTCTTCGGTGCTGGGATTCCAGGCACACACAGCTACGCCAGCCTGTTTTGGTTGTAGTTGTTGTTCAATGTGAAGGTTGGGCATCCAAACTCAGGCCCTCATGCTTGTCTGGCAAGCACTTTACCAACATTTCCCCAGCCCCACCCCGACAGTTCCACAGGTAAGGGACCTGAGCTCTCTAGATGGGATGTGCAGCCAGAGGCAGAGCTGGCTGGACCTTGAGTCTCAATTTCCATAGGGTGCCTGCTTCAGAATGGCAGAAGCCTCCTTGTATTCATCACAGATGACCAGGGAATCTCAGGAAATGAGGTGGGAACCCCTTCAGCAGTTCACATGGCATCTCTCTGGCCTCTGCAAGCATGCTTAGAGCTCTTTAGATGAACGTTCATCCTCACTCCCACTCAGTCCTGCTATAGGCTCCCAGATCACCTTTGTGCTTGAACTTGGAAGGTCCCTCAGCAACCAGCTGCCACACACTCCTCCCTACCTCATGCCTCGGTTTCCACCCCCATTGCCATGCTAATTGGTCTATATTTTGTTTGTTTGTTTGTTTGGAGTGCTTGGGATCCAGTCCAGGAGTTCCACGTGCTGAGCAATTGACAACCTGGCCACTGAGTCACAGACTCGGCCCTTATGTTTATTGAGATGTGGTCTCATGATGTAACCCAGACTGGCTTTGAACTTACAGCCCCCCTACTTCAACCCCTGAGTGCTGAGATTGCAGATGGTATCACCGTGCCTAGCAAAAATATAGTTTTACTGGTGTTGGAAACCGAGGGCAATACTCTATCCTGGGCTACATTCCTGTTGTTACTCCATTTTCTAGGGTATTGCCTTGCCTGCTTGCAGAGGACAGGCCCACACTCTTAACCAGGACAGTAAGGCCAATGACAGCAACTGACACCTACTGAGGCTTAGTACCATCAGGAAGCATCGTTCGGAGGTCATCTCAAGGTAAACCCCAGGCACAGGTTCACTCCCCTGAGTACATTTACATATTCTGCCCAGGTCAATGAATTTGCCCAATAACAGAGACCCAGCTAAAGTCCCTGGGTAGTTATGAGAGCCAGAAGCCTCACTCTAACCTTTATACATTACTCCAGGACCTACAACCAGTTCAGTCTTGATGCTCATCCTGACAGCTTCCTACACCTGCCTTACTAGTGTCCTCTTACCAGAGTTAATCTTCCCTGACCAGCTTACAGGGTGACCTCTCAACACGGATATCCTCTTTCCCCAGTTCCAGGTGTGGATCAGATGGAGTTACTCTTGGAAATGACCACTTTGGCTGAAGAGGTAGTTCTGTGTTACAGTAGTTGCCTTGCAAGCGTGAGAACCTCAGTCTGACCCCTAAGCACCCATATTTTAATACACATGGCAGCTTGCATTTGTAACCACAGGCCTGGGGAGGTGAAGACAGGCAGATCCCGGGGGCACCCAGGCAAGCCAGCCAGACTTACTTGGTGAGTTCCAGACCAATGTCTCAAAAAAACTGGGTAGGAAAAACAAATACAGAAAGATAGGGACTGAAGAAGTGGCTAAGTATTCACTCTGCAAGCATGAGGACCTGTGTTCAAATCCCAAGCACCCACATAAAAAACAGATATGGCAGTATATGCCTATAACCCCAGCACCTAAAGGAGGGAGATGCAGAGACAGACATCTAGGGACTCACTGGCTAATCATCTAGCCAAAACACTAAGTTCCAGGTTCATTCAGAGAGCCTATCTCAAAACAGTAATGTAGCCAGCCCCTGGTGAGGGTGGTACAAAACCTTTAATCCCTTTAATGTCCGGGCAGAGACAAGAAGAGTGGATCTCTCAGTTCAAGGCCAGTTTGATCTATAGAGTGAGTTCTAGGACAGCCAGGGCTACACAGAGAAATCCTGTCTTGAAAAACAAAACAAAATAAAAAGTAAGGTAGAAAACAAATAAAAATAAACACTGGGTATTAACTTCTCACCTCCACACACACATGTGAGAGTACACCTACATACATGTATTCAGCACACACACATGAGAGAGAGAGAGAGAGAGAGAGAGAGAGAGAGAGAGAGAGAGAGAGCAGCTCTGGAGAGGTTCAGACCTTGCTATGAAGAAGGCCACATCTCCCATCTCCCTGAGCATCTTGCTGTCCACACAGGACCATGCGCCCGTTGGGTTATGAACCCCGTCTCCCCATCAGACCACTCTCACACCATGCTGCCACAGCTACAGAAGGATCCTAAGAGCTTACATAAGGGCAGGAATAAGCAAAGACTAGTTGGTCCCCGAGTCAACAAGACCGAGTCACATTCTGGTTGCACGATCCAAAGGAAGAAAGTGGAAGGCAGATGGGGAAGGCACTGGCCAATCACAGAGGAGTAGAGAAAGACAGCTTGCCCTGAGCAATGCTGGCAGTGATGGGAGCCCTGGCTTCCTTTACACAGCAAACTTTGTATTCCGTATCTACTCACCCATTCGTCCACACCTGTGCTGGGCTCCACAACTTGCAACCTCCGTTTACCGCTGTGGTTATCAGTTAGGTCTTGCCACCTCTTTTCGGTGCTGTGTCCCCAGCACCCAGCCTGAGACTTTCTTCTCAATAACACTTGATAAAGAGTTGTTGATCAATTGAAGGCTGTGCCATCCCTACAAGGAGCAAGATTCAAGACATTTTTATCCATGGATAGACAGACCATGAAGAAACTCTGGATTCCCCGAGTGGCTGCTACTGGCTATCCAATCTTCTTAGTTATTCCTATGTAATCACCTTCTCCCATTTATGAAAATTTTTAAATACTATCTTTTGAAGAAGAAAAAAATCATAATGTAAAAATATTTTAATATTAACATGCAAAGTATTTTACAGCATTTCTAATGTAATTTACTTTGTTGGTCTTGCCCCCTTCCATCCCACAGCCTCTTCTCTGCTTTCACACCACCCGTGTCCTGTTGCTCTCGTCCCTCCCTCAACATCTCCCTTTGTCTTCTCTTGGTCCCCTTTCCAGTTCCATGACCTGTACCACTCTCTCCCACATACATACATACATAAACATTAAACACTGGGATCTACATATGAGAGAGAACATATGGTATTTGTCCTTCCGAGCCTGGGTCACCTCACTTAATGTAATGATTTCCAGACCCATCCACTCTACTACAACTTTCGTAATTCTGCTTTTCTTTATAGCTGGATAAAATTCCATCGTGCATCTGTACCACATTTTCATTATCCACCCATCAGTCGACGGGCATCTAGGCTGGTTTCATTTCCTGGCTATTGTGAACAGAGCAGCAATGAACATGGACGAGCAAATGTCCCCGGGGTAGGATGTAGAGACCTTTAGGAATATGCCCAGGAGTGGACCCAGGCTAGGTCATATGGTAGATTTACAAGAAAAAAAATCTTTAATTTTAAATTGCTCAATGTTGTCCTTATGGCTAGTACTTATTGTGTTTTGTTTAAGAGACCTTTCCCCAGCCTGAGGTCATAGATATAATCTCTTATATTGTCTTCCAATGGTGTCATAGTTTTCTTTCTATCCTTAAGCCTTTATTCCATCTGGAATTGGTTTTTGGGACTCACTTAGGATAGGAAACTAATTTCACTTTCCCCCATATGGATAAGCAATAGACCCGGCGTGACAGACCTGCCGGATCTGGCAGTTGCCATGAGTTTCCACACGTGTGAGGGTTTATTTCTGGGTGCTTGCCCCATGTTGATGGCACACTGTCTTAGCCATAATAGATAATAAGAAATCCTGGTATCCAATATAGCAAGTACACCATCTGGCTTATGGATTGTGCTTCACTCTTAAAAAATTTTGCAATTGTTTATTCTGTGTGTATGAATAATTTACCTGTATGTATGCAGTGCCCACGGGGACCAGAAGAGGGGTCAGATCTATGGAATTGGAGTTATAAACAATTGTAAATCACCTTCTGGGTGCTGGGATTGAACCTGCATCCTCTGGAAGTGCAACCAGTGCTCTTAACCGCTGAGCCATTTTACAGTCCTCGTGCTTAACTTTTTTAAAAATCAGAGGACCGTGGCTCTTTTTGACCATCTCACTCTTCCATATACAAGGATCAGCTTGTTAAAAAATAGGTTGGGATTTTCGCTGAATTTGCATGAAATTTATATGTGAGCTCATATTATGTTACATTTCATTTTCTCGTTCAAGAACATGGTCTATCTCACTTAACTCAGTCTTACGGCCTAACTTTTAGAAAGGTTTCATGATTTTATTCCAAGATTCTTTTTAGTTTTTGCTACTTTTGTATTTAGTATTTTAAATGTTTATTGGTGTCCAATAGCTGCTATATATATATATATATCCTAAGTTAAACACACATTAATCATTACAAGCAGTTATACACCCATTTATATGGCACCAGATCTCAGGAGTTGAACAAAACCCAGGTCCACTCATGTGCCTGCCACTCCCCACCCTTAAAGGTGAGACCTCAGCTTTCTCTTACACTGGGACCTTCCTCAGGTCCCAGTTAGCCTCATCTGGTTTTCTGAACTGCTTTTAAATTAAATGACAGCACCCCAAAAAACTGCCCAGCATTATTTTGGAGAGATATACTCATGTTGCTACCTGCAATGTTAAGAGCCTTCATTCTCAGGGTGACATTCTGTGAAGATGCCACAATTTTGTGATTCTTTCTCCTTTGCTCATGAGCATCTAGTAGTTTCTGATTTGGAGTTACCACACACAGTAGAGTGTAAGGCGGTCTAGTTGTCTCAGGGCTTACTGTTGTTGTGAAGCGGCACCGTGACGGTGGCAACTCTTACAAAGAGAAACATTACGTTGAAGGTGGCTGGCTTGCAGTTTCAGGGGTTCAGTCCATTAGGATCAGGCAGGGGAGCATGGCGGTGTGGAGGCAGATGGAGCTGAGCGTGCCAGCAAGAATATTGCTCTTGCAGGCAGCAGGAAGTCCGCTGACTGTCACACTGAGTGAAGCTTGAGAAAAAGACCTCAGAGTCCCCCAACAGTGACACATTTCTTCCAACAGGGCCACGCCTCTTAATAGCGCCATTCCCTATGGGGCCCATTTTCTTTCAAACCACCACACTAGTAAAAGTCCTTTGGTACCACATCTTGGGGCAAAATTGACACATCATAGGGCCCCTGCATGTTCAGCTTCAGAGATGCTGCTTGGCAGCGTCCTGAAGTGCCTGCAGATTTGTGTTCCCATCAAAGCCTTTACCCATGAGCCCATTTACCAGCTTGTGACCTTGCATGGCTAAGACCCTCCTGCCCCCACCCCCCAGTGTCTGGGGTGGCAGGCTTGCCCCACTGTACCCAGTTTCCGCAGTGCTGAAGATGGAATCCAAGGCTTCGTGCATGCTATGCAAGCACCCTACCAATCGAGCCCTGTGTACCACCTTTAGGGGGCTTTTGAAAGATCTGTGTTAGGCCCATTCATATGACTGGTCTGTGCCTGCCACTACCTTCTGGTTCACAAGAGGACCTTGGGAAGCACAGTGGGGTGGCAAGGTCCCTTTAGTTAGAGGAAGAATTATGGGCTTCCTACTTGTAATCAATTCCATAAATGTCTGTTTCCTCTCATGCTCCCCTCCACTGTCACTCTCTGGGTTTTACCTGGCATCCAAGGCTCCCTGCCTTAAACCCAGCCATAACCACCTATTGTGGTCTGGTGGCCAGAAGGGGATCAGCCTTCCTTCCTGGGGAAGTGACAGTCCTGTGAGTGAACAACTTCCCTCTGGCCCCTCAACATCCACTGTTCTTGTCTGATGGAGAAAAAAATGAAGCCCTGGCTCCCTCCTTTAGTCACTGTGAGAGCTCATCAGACATTCAGTGGGGGCTTGCTGTGCATTAGGCCTGCGCTACTTAATACAATAGGCAGCAGCTCAGCTGTTCCTGTGCCAACCCCGAAGATAGGAGATGTAAAGTGATGACTCAAGGTCCCATGCATGAATGGTGATGGCACTGAGATTCAGGGTCTGTCATTTGGATTCCAGAGCCCATAACTTTGATCTACCCACAGCTCCTTATAATCCAAACCCCTGGATGATCTAAAAAATGTTGGAGGAGGGGCTGCTTGTTCTTCCTGGCTACCTGGCTAGCTTAGACCCAAAATAATCACACAGAAACTGTATTAATTAAATCACTGCCTGGCCCATTAGCTCTAGCTTCTTATTGGCTCTTACATGTTAATTTAACCCATTTCTATTAATCTGTGTATCGCCACATGGCCATGGCTTACCAGCAAAGTTTCAGTATGCCTGACTCTGGCTGTGGCTCTATGGCATCTCTCTCAGCCTTCCTCTTACCATGCTATAGGCCAAGCCAGTTCTTTATTCATTAACTATTAAAAGCAACACATAGACAGAATGACCTCCCACAACAAAGAACAATCAAACAAATCAGCCTTTCTCTCAGTGGCTTTGTGTGACAGTTAACTTTCAACTCTCACCTGGGAAGAGAGTCTTAACTGAGGAACTGTCTATAACAGTGCTTCTCAACCTTCCTAAAGCTGTGACTCTTTAATATAGTTCTCATGTTATGGTGACCTTCAACCACAAAATTATTTTTGTTGCTACTTCATAACTGTAATTTTGCTATTGTTATGAATTGTTATATAAATATCTGTTTTCTGAAGGTCTTAGGCAACGTTTGTGAAAGGGTCGTTTGACCCCAAAAGGGTGGGACCCCACAGGTTGAGAGCTGTAGATCAAGGTGGCCTGTGGGTATGACTGGATGAGGTTTATCTTGATGCTAATTGATGTGGAAAGATTCAATCCATTGTGATTAGCACCATTTCCTAGGCGGGGGTTCCTGAACTGAGTAAAAGAGAAGCAAGTCAACCAATAAGCAAACAGACCCTCATGCATCTGTTTCTCTTTGCTCCGTTCAGCCAGCTATGTCAAGCCCCTGCCATTGTGACTTCTGGGCTATGATGGACTGTAACTTGGAATTGTCAGCCAAATAAACCCCCTTCTTGCCTAAGTTTGGTTCAGGATACCCTATCACAGAAACAGAAAGGAAACCAGAATGCTTTATCCGCTTTGCTTCAAGTTTGCTTTCCTCGTGATTTCCTACAGCCACGAGGAAGGAGGAAGCTCTCTCTGGCCCTTCTTTAGACACCATCAACTCTCCAGGAACTTAGGTGCTCTCATTCGGCAACTGGTGGGAGCAGAGGCACAGCAAACACTAGGCAGAGCTCAGGGAGGAGGAGGAAGGAAGGAAGGGTTGGAGGAACCAGAGCGGACAGGGACACAGCCCACAGAATCAAGAGTGGGATTCATGAGGGCTCACAGAGACCAGGGAACCTTCAGGGGTCTGACCAAGATCCTCCACATATAGGTTATGAGTGAGTAGCTTGGTGTTCTTGTAGGACTCCTAACATTGGGGGCAGGGACTGTCTCTGACTCTTTTGCCTGCTTGTGAGATCCTTTCCCTCTGACTGGGTCTCCTCTTCTAGCCTTGATAAGATGGTATGTGCCTGGTGTAAGCTTATTGTGCCATATTTGGTTGATGTCCCTAGGAAGTCTGCAGTTTCTAAAGGGAAATGGGGTGTGAAGGATATATCTTGGGGAGAAGGGAAGTGGGGAAGAGAAACTGAGGGAAGAGGATGGAGGGAAACTGTAATCAGGATGTAATATATAAAAGAAGAATAAAAAATAGATACAAAAGAAAGAAAGAACCTGTTTCCCCCATAGAGAGAAGAAATGGCCAGGCTGGGAGGCTGAAGAGGCGTCCACACATCTTTGCCCCTTTGACACTCTGACTTTAGCCAGACTCCAGACAAAGGGAACAAGAGAGCCTACGGGAAGCTGCCCTTCACTCTTCTGTACTGTTACACAGCCAGTCGCTGGAGTCAGGTGCCCGGGTTCTCCTCTATCCTCCTCTGCTGCTGAGGTTGGGAAGCTGCCCAGCATGGAAAGTATGGGGTCCAGCTGGGTTTCCATCTTCTCATCCCATCTCGGCCCCTCCCAAATCCCCGGGCAATAAGCAGATTTGGAGAAAACTGCAGAGTTGGCCTTCTTTCTGAAATATTGTGGAGAGAGAATTCCAAACAGAGAATGTGGAAATGTGGAGCCTCCAGGCCATGGCACGGCTAATTGAAAGATGAGTCTTCCTCGGGAAAAAGGCAGGCTGGCCAAACACGCCTGCTTCAGACACAGAAAAGCAGCAAGCAGCGGCCTTCTGTTTTGACTGCTTTTGTGTTCTGGTTGCTATTGTCTCATTTCATGTTCCCCCTGGGAGCGGTTTTCTGAGAGATCTGGTCCCTGCCCTGCAGTACACTGCATATTAGCGAGGATGTGTGGATTTGTGGAGGGTTTCTTTTATACGTTATTTTAAAAATATGGAACAGCTCAAGAGCGTGAGTGTTATCCTGCACTAGGGCCATCCTCATCTATTCTGCATTATTCTAATTTCTGCCTGTGTGCTGCCAAAGCAAGCACCGTGCTGCAGTTGTGTGGAGGGGGGAAAGAGGAAAGGGAAGCCCAGTACAAGGAACAGCTGTGGCTCCTCGAAGTAACGGACTGTAGCCTCAAGTAAAAGGAGATGTCAGGAACACTGAGCCTAGCCTTCATTGCCCTAAGACTGAGGCACAGGGAGGGGAAGTGACATGCCTGAGGTCACACACCAGCAATGGATGGTCACAGCTTAAGGCACAGAATTTCTTGTGCTCGAGACATTTATTTTTTATTCAAAGCCTGACATTTGTTAGGGATCTTAATGAAGGAGCTGAGGGGCAGAAGGGTCATCAGTCTAAAGCGTAATAGTGGTGGTGGAACTGGAGCTAGTCCAATGGGCTTCGTCAGAAAACATTCTCAGTGCTTTCCAATCCACCTCTCACCTCCAGGGCTGTCCCCTGTGCCACCCAAGACACTGACTTCCCAAGGCGTAGCACACACAGTAGTCAGGCCACCCTCCTGTGTCAGATGGTGAGCTTCTGAAAGACACTGTGCCAGCGCCAATCACACAGTAGGCACACCACACATGTTAAATGTGTGAACAAGTAAGAGGGTGGATGCATTCACATTAGTTCGACAGATGCGCAGACTAGTACCTATCATGTAAAAGACCTGGTTAATGTTAGCGGCAGCTTCCTGTACCCAGAATACAGGTGAACACTATCTGAGTTCTCTGCTTGCAGTAACAGGATGCTGTACAAGTCACACAACCCTGTGCTTGGTAGCTGGTAACGACTCTCACACTGTGTCTGTTCTCATGATAAACTGTTAACGCACATGGCGTCCTTTCAAACTCACAAACCGCCAATGAATCAGGTCCCACTGTTCCCATTTTACAGATGTACAAGGTGCAGAAGCCATGGTGAGTCTGGGGCTGTAGCTCAGTTGGTAAAGTGCTTACCCAACATGCACAAAGCCCGGGATTCCATCCCCAGCACTGCATAAACTCAATCGTGATGGTACACACCTGTGATCCCAGCACTTGGGCCGTGGAGACTGGAGGCTGCGAAATTCAAGGTTATTCTCTGCTACGTAGTGAATTTGGGACCAGCCTAGGTTATATGAGATCTTATATCAAGAAAACATAAAGGACCAGGCATGGTGGCCTCTGCCTTTAATCCTAGAACTCAGGAGGCAGAGTTAGACAGATCTCTGTGAAATGAGGTCAGCCTATTCTATATAGCAAGTTCCAGGCTGGCCAAAGTTACATACCAAGGGAAGATTGCGAGTGAGTGTTTATGTGTGTGCAATTTTTAAAGATTTACTTCTATTTATGTATGACTGTGCACCACATATATAAGTGCCCCGGGAAACCAGAAGAGGGCATCTTCAGAACTAGAGTTATGGTAGTTGTGAGTACTTGGTGTGGATGGTGGGAACTGAACCAAGGTTCTCTGAAAGAACAACAAACTCTCTTAACCACTGAGCCGTTTCTCTAGGCTCCTAAATAACACTTTTTAAAAAGAACCAGTGATATAATATCAGGCCTGAAGTTCAAGCTCTGTATTACCTGCTGCCTTCACATGGGTGGCATCAGGAAGTTGCTAAATGGTCTCAGTGCAAATCACCCTCCTATTCTGCTCCCTAGGCAGAGACCCTACATCAGGCAGGTTAGCTGAAGCTTCTGCTTATCTCAGAAGAGCAACTTTTAGTCCCCCGCTCAGTCACAGAGGTATCCAAGCCATCCTTATCCTCCTGCGGCAGCTCATCCCCTTGCTGTACAAAGCCAGCCTCACACAGCTCGTCACTCACTCTGCTCCAAACGCATCTATACACTCTTGCCAAGCATGCTCTTCCTCCTCCAGACTGTGAAACCATGACCTGATAGCATCCGGGTGTGCCATGTTCGGTTCTCCCCATATCCAAATGTTAAAGAGGGGCTGATAAGACAGAAACTCACCTAATGTCGCACAGGTGTGAGTCTCTGGGTTGCTACTTATTCAAACACCCAATGGCAGACACTGCCATCTCTTTCCTTCCAAGCCACACATATTCAATATTTACCACCCTGCTAGTCTGCTTACGCCATAAGGTCAAAGGCAACACCCTCCTGGAGTCTAATGCAGCCCCCGGAATAGGGAAGGTGAGTTTTCTGGGAAATAAATAAACAGGTGCATGAATATCATGTTCCTGAACTTCAATCTCCTCTTCCAAAAGATCAGAATAATGGTAACCTCTTCCAAAAGAGTGGACCATAGATGTCAGGCTCCACCAACCACCTGCTCCTCCACAGACTCCTTAACACTCTGTGACTCCATTTTGTCATTGTAAAAGGATAACCGCAGGGTCTACAGCACCAGACTAACATAAAGTCTGCGTGATTAGCATGTGTACAGTCGTGCTGGCTTTTTATTGCTAGTTTTCAGGGTCAGAGTGAAGAACGCACATGTGAAAAACTCTGGGAATTGTGGACAGAACGGTTGCTTCTTGGCTCTATCTCACTTGCCTTCATCTAACTACAGTGGATAGTACCGGCTGCTTTCTGAACCCAATTCATCTCCTTCCTCCTCCTCTTCCTCCTTCCACCCCTTTGCTCAAGCCTCCCAATTTTGTTGAGGAATTGGTATCCCATATAGGCAGGATCAGGTCACAATCAGTCTAAACCATCATGACAACCTGGGAATTTTTTTAAGATTTTTAAAAATTTTTTAATAATGTATGTGTGTAGATTGTGTACGTGAGTGCAGTTGTTTTAATTGTGTATGTGTGTAGATTTGAGCACAATTGCCTATGGTGGTCAGAAGATGGTGTTAGAGCTCCAGGAGCTGGAGTTATAGTTGAGTCTGAGCCACCTGATGTGGGCACTGGGAACTAAACTCAGGTGCTCTCCAAGAACAAGGGCAGTTTGTGCACGTAACTGCTGAGCTGGGTCTCCAGCCTTCATCACAATAATTTTATTTCCTCAGTTGTGGCTAGAGTCAGCGTGAGCACAGATCCCAGTTCTAACCAGAGAAAAAAGTGGAAAGGTCTGTTAGAAGATTCTGGACAACCTTCTCCATTCCATGTTGTCATGGTTACACACAATAAGTAGAACTTTAGCTGCCATCGTGAATCAACTGGAGAGCAAAGAGAAGCAAGAGACGCAATGGCCTCTGTGAGAAGCCTCTGGTCTTCTTGTTTTGTGATGGATGATGCACTTAGTTATTACTGAAGTCCATTTAGACCTGATTTTCTGGTTCTTGCAAACAAAGCAATGCAATGAATGCGGCACTTGGCACCTCCCTCGCCTTCCCGTCGCAATCAATTGTTCTCAACCAATTTTCCTCTCTGTCTCTCAGTGCATTTAAGAAAAGCTTTTCAAAAAGTAAAACACTTTGTAACTCCATCCTTGCCCTCTTCTCTTGGGAAAGGGCCTCAATATAGAGCCCTGACCCACCTGAAACTTACTATGTAGACCAGGCTGGCCTCAAACTCACAGAAGGATGCCTGGCCCTGTCTCCCAAGTGCTGGGATTAAAGGCACATGCCACCACACCCAGCCTATCATTCTACTCTTTGTGAAAGAAGTGATGATACCAGCTTTTCCTACAGTTCTTGAGACACAGCATATGGTCAATAAGTATTTCTTGAATGAGTAAGAAATTATTCTATCCCTTGAATTATCATTTAGATATGACTGGCCAAGATGACTGTTCCAGAAGTGGTTGAATAGAAGTAGGGATTTCTAGTAGATTCTTGTTAAGCTTTATGAGCTATTAAGGGTCATTGTGAGGCCACAACATTGCCATATTTTGGATCATGTTTCTGGTTTCGAGAGCTTGAGTGATCTAGGCAAATTCTCCCTCTGAGGAGAATTTGAAAAACTGGGAAAAATACTTTCCAGAAAAGCCAGCTTGAAAGTGTGGAAAAATTATTAAGGTAGAAAAACAAAAGGCAAAAAAACCTGGCTGGCTAAGATTTGAAAGAGGAAAGAACTTCAAGGAAGCAAGCCTGGCAGAGTGCGGTGCCTGCTGTGGCCCTAGCGATACTTGCAAGTCCAGAGGAGGTGGCTGGGAGACTGGGAAATACTCTGTGATATTTGTATAGAGGAAAATGTCATGGCTTGTGGTTTGTGATGAAGACCTTCCAAGCCCTGAAGGCTATTCCAAGCACACGGAAAAGAACTGTTGGAAAAGCCAGGCCTTACATAGACCCTGCCCTGGCTGCCTAGAAGGCATCTGGGTACCCAAAAGAGTTCCAGGCCTTGTAACATAATTAACATGTTAAGTGATCTGAAAGACCTTTGGGATCCAGTAACAGATAATCCTCTCTGCAGAGTAAAATTTAAGTCTTCCATCTAGTCTCATAATTTTTAGTTATAATGACTTACATGTATGAAGATTGGAAGAAGCAACATGCAATAGAAAAAGACCCTAAGATTCCAGCTTATCGACTTGAACTTTAGAAGGTTTGTTGTAATGGAAAAGAGTCACAATTACAATTTTTAACAGATAACTATAAAAAAATCTAATAAAATTATTAAACTAGATGTCAGGTATGGAGAGATGGTTCAATGGTTAGAAGTAGCGGATTCTCATCCAGAAGACCTGGGTTCAGTTCCTAGTACCCACATGGCAGCTCACAACTGTCTGTAACTCTAGTTCCCTGAGATCTGACACCTTCACAGCAATGTACATAAAATAAAAAGTTATAATAAATTTGATGTGGGATTCCCCTCTGTATGCTATGAATAGGTTTTATTACCATTGGCTAATAGAGAAGTTGCTTTGGCCTATGGCCTATAGCAAGGCAGGAAATCCAAGCAGAGATAGGGGAGGAAAGAAGGTGGAGTCAGGCAGACGACATGTAGCTGCCCAAGGAGAAAGATGCCAGAACCTTACTGGTACAGCCTCATGGTGATATACAGATTAATAGAAATGGATTAATTTAAGATATAAGAGCTAACTAGAAATACGTCGAGGCACTGGCCAAATAGTGTTGTAATTAATATAGTTTCTGTGTGATTATTCAGGTCTATGCAACTGGGAAATGAAAGCGCAGTCTGTTTACATAAATTATTTCTATAAAATGAAATTTCAGAAAATTTAGAATTTAAAGAATGTTTTTGGAGACTGGGAAGATGACTCAGTTGGTAAAGGGCTTGCTGTGCCAGGGTGAGGACCTGCGCTCAGAGTCCTGGACCCGAGTACATTTGCAGACAACCGTGGGTGTCTGTGATCCCAGCTCACCACAGCAGAGTCCCCAGAGGCTCATGGCCCAGCTAGCCTGGCATATGTAGTTTTGAAAAGTGACCCTGCCTCAAGCAAGGTGGGGGACAAGGACTGACACCCAAGATTGCAAAGGACAACAAATGGAGGGGCATAAGGTTTGTAAGAGACAATGTCTGAAGAGCTTTCAAAATCAAGAAAAGGTTTAAGTTCAAATATAAATGTCATAACAAAGCAATGCTTCTCAAAACACTATTAAAAACTTAAAGGCAGGTATAGAGAAGAAAGGGGCCTATTTCATATTTAAAGGAGCGATAGAGCTAACATGACAACGGACTTCTCAACAGAAAGAACAAGAATCAGGAGCTGATGGGGAGTTTCAGTGCATCAGAGGGAAAGGAGCAGTGCCAACCTAGAATTCTATGCCACAAGAAAACACCCTTTAAGAATAAAAGTGAGCCGGGCGATGGTGGCGCACGCCTTTAATCCCAGCACTCGGGAGGCAGAGGCAGGCGGATCTCTGTGAGTTTGAGACCAGCCTGGTCTACAGAGCTAGTTCCAGGACAGGCTCCAAAGCCACAGAGAAACCCTGTCTCGAAAAACCAAAAAAAAAAAAAAAAAAGAATAAAAGTGAGAAGATGGGGAGGAAGCTCAGGGGTTAAAGAGCACTTGTAGATCCCCCCCCACGGGGCAGCTCTCAAACACCTGTAACTCCAGGTCCAGTAGATCCAACATCCTCTTCTAGCCTCTGTGGGCACCAGACATGCAAGTGGTACACACACATAGATGCAGATAAAACACCCATACACATCACATAAAAATCTCAAAACATAAAAATAAAAGTGAAATAATAATATTTTCATATAAATGAGAGTATTTGACACCATAAAATCCAATCCTAAAGGAAATACCAAAAGGCATTCTCTCTCTTTTGTCTCTTCCAGTCTTTCTAAACACTAAACCTTTCCCATTCTAAGCAAATGCCCTACCACTAAGCTATGTGCCCAGGCCCTTCTACCAGTTTTCCCCTTCATTTTTTTTATTTTGAGACGGGGTAGTGCTAAGTTGCCCAGGCTAACCTTGAACTCTGAAACCCAAGCAGATCTTGAACTTGTGATCTTCCTGACACAAGTATTCCAAGTCATTATAGGCACGCAACACAGACCTGACTTGAATGGCGTTCTCCCAACAAATGTAATATGATCCCATCTGGAAAATCAAAGAAGCTGGAAAAGCAATAAAAAGGGGAACTGTGTGGGTGAGCTTAACAACTGACTGGCTGCAAGTAAAAAAATCGAATGAAAACTGGAGAGAGACAGCTTAGCACTCAAGAGTCCATGCTGCCCTTGCAGAGGACTGAAGTTCATTTCCCTCCACCCACATGTAACAGTTCACAGTCTCCTAGACTCCGGGGCATCTGATGCCCTCTTCTGCCCCTATAGGCACCTGCACTCCTGTTCCCATACCCTACACAGACACACATGCACACCCATACTTAAAGATAAAATAACTCTTTCACTTGCATCACATTGCAAGTGTGATAATTGCAACACAGACGTCTTGAAGAATTGACTGAGAAAAAGCTACAAGTGTTTCTCATTGTGGAGTTTCACAGATCAAATGTACAAGGTGCGATCTCCAGTCAGTGTTAAAGAATAGCCAATGTTTACTACTTCTAACCTAACAGAAGAGGAACTAGAATGATCACAAAGTGTCCACTCCCAACGAAACAAGGAGCTGGGAAAGGGAGCAGATTCTGAGACAGTAGATTCAGCTTCATTGTTGCCATGCTCAGGTTTAAATGTAAAGGAACTAAGTGCACTGGTGGTTTGGTTCAGAAATACTCCCCATAGGCTCATGTGTTTGAACACTTGGTCCCCAGCAGGTGATACTGTTTGGGAAGGTTATGGAACATTTAGGGGGTGGAACCTTGCTGGAGACAGCACATGGTTAAGGTGAGGGCTTTGAGGGTTTACAGCCTCACCTCCCCCCTCCCTCCCTTCTTCCTCTTTGCATTGAGGTGTTAACCCTCAGCTCCCTGTTTCTGGGGCTTGCTGCTGGGCCCTCCCACCAGGATGAACTCATAGCCCTTCTGTAACCGTCGTCCAAAAGAAACACTTTCATGGCTAAGCTGCTTTTGGTAATGGTATTTTATCACAGTAACAGAACAGTGACTTATCCATGCATCAATTTCAAACCAAGTTCAACAAATTGAATTTTAAAACAATTCTCTACCACTTCCATGAGTACGCCTAAAACACAAAGCTAAAAAGAGACTGAGAGCAAAGAGCGAAAAGCGAAAACCCATGCAAGCATAAACCACAGGAAAACAGTAAGATTATGTTAACACCAGATAGAGTGCAAGACAAAAAGCATTGCTAAAGAATTTACTTAAATTTCTAGTCACTGAGAAGGTAGGTATGCACCTAACAACTTAGCTTTAGAAAAAAAATCTATAAAGCAAAACTGTACCAAACTTTAAGGAGAGATACATTTCCACAATATGTGTAGGCTACAACTACACAGTATTTTTATTTCCTATAAACAAGCGCCAGTTGCTACATGCAGGGCACTTTACCAAACTCTGTACATATGTTAGCTCCTTTGATCTTCACAGGAGGCACAGGAAGCAGCTGCCTCCACTTCCTAGATACGGTTTCTGAAATACTAAGAGAGTTCATTTGCCCAAAGTCACAGAATTGCTAAGCTGAGACTTAAAACTAGGCATTCTTCCCAGGAATAATTATTTACAAACTCTCTGAGAATCCTTTAACTCAGTCAAGTTGACACCTAAAATCAACCATCACAGATGTATAGGGGAGAGTGCAAGAGGGGTCCAGATGCGGAGCTTGCAAAAAAAAAAAAGTATAATTCTGGCTAGAATGCGTTTGGTGTCATTAACATTAATCTCTTATTAACTTTTAAAACCTGGGTGTCACAAGGTTAAAATGAAATTGCGGCTGTTTAGGAGCTAGAAACTGTGGTTTCCACACAAGGTTTTATTATCCGACATCCATCTGATCAGTGAGTTTCAGTCCTTAGATGGGGTGACCTTGTGAGACTATGACATGTGCCTGTGTGGGGACCCCTTCCTTCCAATCACTTCTGCACACAAGTAGCGTCGGAACAGTTACTGGATTGTATCACAGTCCAGACAGCTCAGTGTTGAAAGGTTTGTGTAATCACAATCTGAGTTAGCCATCCTCTAAGTCCCAGGCTGTGGGGCCTTCAGTGTCCTCTCAGCTCACACGGGCTCTGGGATGTCAATAAAGACTTGCTGGATGGTGGAATGAACTTCTGCAGGCCACTGACCTTCTCCTGCCTTCTAAGTCATCTGCTGCTTTCGTGGACTGCAGGGAGGACTATAGGGCATATCCTTGAGGTAGCTTTTTTAATTATAGACACAGCTAAACAAATGTCGGGCATCATTAAGAACCTCAAGTGAGGCAGGGAGCTTGACTGCTCTGCTTTGTGTTACTTCGTGTGCTGTTGATAATAAAAGCTAACATTTGGTCAGGGTTTGCCATGAGGCGGGCACCAAGCCAGGCGCTTGCTAGGCCACATTTCGTGTGTTGCTCACGGCAACTGCAGAGGCAGAAGCATCGTGGTCAAGAGTAACAAAGTCATGGGGCTGGAGAGATGGCTCAGTGGTTAAGAGCGCTCACTGCTCTCCTGAAGGTCCTGAGTTCAATTCTCAGTACCCCCACGCCACTCACATCTGTCTGATGCCATCTTCTGGTGTGCAGATTATACGTAGACAAAGTACCCATATACATAAAATAAATAAATAAATCTAAAGAAAAGGAAAAAAAAAAGAGTAGCACAGCCAGTTTGCCTAAGGGCACCTCCAGGTTCAGCTGAGAGTCCCAGGCAAGCACCCCTTGTGCCTTAGTTTCTCACCTGTAAAATGGGAGTTGAAGACAGCACCAGCTTCAAGAGGCTGTGCTGAGTAGTAGTAGTAAAAATATTATTAATTTGAAAAATGATATTTTGGGAAATGATATTATTTTTTATTGCTATCAGTAAAAATTAAAATAGACCAAATGCTTAGTTTAGCGCTCTGTCTGCCGCCTGGGCAGCACCGTGTGAGAGAGTTTGGTGCTGAGACATTTTTCCACACACAGATGGTGGAAGGCTGGTGGTAAACAAGAAGCCCTCCAGCTGTGGAGGGCTCTCCCCCACCCCATAGCCCAAGCTCCTTGAGTCCTTGCATTCGCTACTTTACAGTTTGCTGGTGCAAGAAACATCCGACAAGACCACCTTCAGGAAGAGGGGCTTATTTGGGATCACAGTTTGAGGGTACCATCCATCAAAGCAGGAGTGGGAGGTCGTCGGTCTCGCGGCACCCACAGACAGGAAGCAGAGAGGAATGGGAGCTGCTGCTCACCTGCTTTCTCCTTGCTATGCAGCCCAGGTCCTCAGCAGTGATGGTTGTGTCAGCTTGACATAGTCTAGAGCAAGGGTTCTCAACTTTCCTGCTGCCGCAGCCCTTTAAGACAGGTCGTCATGTTGTGGTGACCCCCAACCATAAAACTATTTTGTTGCTATTTCATAACTGTAGTGTTGCTACTGTTACGAATTGTAATGTAAATAACCGCTGGTCTAGACCCTGGGAAGAGAGGCTCACCGAAGGAATGTCTGGACCAGGCTACTCTGTGAGTTTGCCTATGGGAGATGTCTGTGTTTCATTAAATGTTGTAGGAAGACCCAGGCCACTGTGAGCAGCACCACTCCCTAGATTTGGATGATGCCCTGTCTAACAGGGAAGCGAGTGAGCTGAACAGCAGTGTGTGTGTGTCTTCATTTCTCTCTGCCCCTGGCTGTGGATGAGTTGCGACCTGTCGTTCTCAGTTCCTCCCACCTCGGCTTCCCTGCTACGACGGACTATAACTTGGGGTTGTAAGCTAAAATGAACCCTTTCTCCCCTGAGTTGCTTAGATAAGGGTGGTTTTTTTTTTTTGTCATAGCAACAGAGATGAGACTAGGACCCCAGCCCGTGGGATGGTGCCACCAACATTTAGGGTGGGTCTCCTACCTTAGCTAAGCCAATCAAGAACCACGCTCAAGGACATGCCCAGAGGTTGTTCTAGGTCCTTGAAGTTGACACTCAGTAGATTCCTACTGTACCACCCTACAGCAGCTGCGGAGGCACCAGTCACAGTAGATTCCTACTGTACCACCCTACAGCAGCTGCGGAGGCACCAGTCACGGGCTGAGCCTGTTTGGAGACTGTCAAGATAGAAGGTAACGGTCTCCGTTTTCCTCACGGCGCTTTTCCTTGCATTGGCTTTTCTCTAGAGACCTTTGGCCCAACACTGGCACCCATCTTTTTCTCACTACCATCCAAAAGGGAGAAAGAATTTCGCAGAAGCATCTGTTACTCAACCATCTACTGTAACATCCTGCTCAGCATACCTCCAGCCATCACCCCTTGGCCTCCGGTCCCAGCTGCACACCGCTTGGAGGATGTTTACTTCTGATACATGCTTGCAAGGAGCAGCAGCCAGCTGGGACAATCTGGATTGACCTTCGCAGGACAGTGGGACACCACCCTTGCAAAAGTGAATGGGAAACCAGCTAGCTTTAAGTAGGCTCCCAGAGGTGGCTGCCCCAGCCTGGCAGGCACTTGTTCCTCAGGGACAAAGAAATCCCCTCAATCCTGTGGCAGAAATGTAGGTAGAAGAGGACCAGTCCTTTTCTCTCTTCTGGACGCTGAGTTTAGTGAAGTTAGCCAGGAAGTCTGGCTGGCGTCGGAAATCAGAGTGTGGCTTTTGTTACTGGTCCTGCAGTCACGAATGTTTTTCGTGGTTTGTCTGAGTCTGTATTTACCTTGAGTCTCATCTCCCGAGATTAGTTATGCAGTTGAGGATGTTGAATGATCTCTTAACATCCTCCCAGGTTGACAGCACCAACTCAGAGAGCAGCCAGGCTGGCTCTCAGCTAAGTGGACAGACAGGACCTGATGATTTTTGTGACATTGGCAAGTTGTACCTGCACAGGTCTGCTTCTCTTCCTGACCAGGGGCTCCTGCACCATAACACATCCCAAATCCTTATTAAGGTGTCTGCTCAGGGAGCTGCAAGAAGTAAGGGATGTAACAGGTATGTTCACATTGTGAGAAACGGCTGATAAAGTTTCAGATGCTCTCTCTCTCTCTCTCTCTCTCTCTCTCTCTCTCTCTGTGTGTGTGTGTGTGTGTGTGTGTGGTGTATTCTTCAGGGTCCAGAGTTGGACTCTCAAAAGGCAGGATGTCAGCATTCCTCAACATTCTAGGCACTTGCCCAGGTGTGAGTGGGTCTGAAGGCAGTGCAATAGGAGTGGATGGGAGACACTCATCCCTGGGTTCAAATCCTGCCCCTCCCACTTTCTATCTGTGGAACGTGAGACAAGTTGCTTCACCTCTATAAACCACGGGCCTTAGACTGAGTTATCTCGTAAGTCAAAGGTTGAGTGTTGGGAGTTTTCTCTGGGAACCGGAAGGTAATGTTAGAATAAGGAAGGAAGGCAGCCCAAGGTGTGGCCATAGAAGGATGCCCCTGCTGAACTGTGGGGCATGACACACTGGCTCCCCTGGACAACTCCCCAAAGCACTCCTCAGAGTTATCTCTCAAGAGAGTGGGTGTCTGGGCCTCTTGTCCTGCAGCTCCCCTTGGTTATGGACTGACGGTTTCTCCCATCAATTCCCAGCATTCACAGACTGCAGACAAAGCTCCGCACTGTAGAAGAAAGATTCAGCACTCACAGGAGTGCAGAATACCAAGAGAACAGAATTCTGAGAGGGAAAGGCATTCCTTGCGGGCAGAAGGGGTGAATGAAGTTCTGTAAATCGCTCCATGCCGACCCTGGTCAGCAGTCAGTGAGCATCAGCCATAGCTGTTGGTCCCGCTGTTCACACTCCGGGGTATGCTAGCGTTTGCTTCCCATGATTTGTTTGGGAGTGAGGTAGAAAATCAAACAAAGAAAACTGGAGGAAGCCTAGTTTCTCAGGGGGTCTTGAAGGCAGGACTTACTCAGGTCTGCATGCAGGAGACTGGGGTGCTGGGCCTTAAGGTAATAAGAGCCCACATGGAGGGAAGACACCATTTTTACAGATGTTTGAGCATTGTGCACAGAGCACTCAACAACCCGGAAGCGAGAGTGATGTCTAAGATGGCCCATTAGCAGCGAATCTCCCTGACTAGTCAAGGGTGCAAACCTCCCTTCCCCCTGCTCACTTGTGAAAGTCTTTTAAAATGCTGTGTTTTAAAATTGTGTGTGGCCATGAGGATCGGTGTGCTCGGAGGCCAGAAGAGGACATCAGATCCCTTGCGGCTGGAATTGCAGGAGGTTGTGAGCTGTTTGTCTTGGGTACTGGGACTGGAAATCAGGTCTTCTGCAGGAGCAGTAAAGACTCTTAGCTGCTGAGTCATCTCTCCAGTCCCTTTAACTTTTCCCCTACCTATTGAAAGACCACATTTGTCCCTGTAAGTGATGTCACCGTGTTTGTCTCTTTATCAACCCTCCCTCAAAAGTCTAAAATTTGCCTCCTTAGAATTTGGTTTTAAACTGTGGAAATATAAAAGTTTTGCCTGTGACCTTTTGTGCAGCCAGAGTGTCCCTGGCACTTTAGAGCTGAAACCTCAGTGCCACCCTCAGGAATAACACAAAGCTGCCCTGAAGATGCCTGCAAGACTCCCTTAGGAGTGAGTTCTCAGTTGTGACGTGCATTTGAACTGTGCTGGACACAGGCAGTGTAATTCCTGGTGTAGTGGGGTGTGGTGTGAGCCTGCGTGTCTCTGTGTGTGTGCATGTGTATTTCCGTGTATGTGTGTGTGTTCTGATCATGCCTCCTGAGACCTACATGTGAAGCAGATCTAAATAGTCCTCCCCTGCTAATACAGAGGCTTAAGACTGAAGAAGTCACTCACAAGGTGCTCCATCAGGAAGCAAGACGGAAGGAAGCTGGACGGCTCAGAAGCCTGGAACTAAGGTTTGTCCTGTTCCCACACACCTGCCTCCTCTAACTGCTTTTGTCCCATATGGCATGCTTTGTGTTTGTTTTGTTGGCTTGTTTTTGAGACAGGGTTACAAATATCTCAGAAGGCGCTCATCCTTTACAGACAGTTGAGCATACCCTTGAACTCCCGATCCTCCTGCTTCCACCTGCCAAGCGCTGGGGTACCAGTTCTGCACTCCCTCACTGGCTTTATACAGTACTACGGACTGAACCTGGGGCCTTGTATGTGCTGGGCAATTACTCTACTAACTGTGCCACATCCCCAGACTCTCCACCTCCCACCCTAGCACACTGAGTCTTGGTTGTTTTGCAAACTCTAGCATGTTGTAGCTTCCCCTGCTTAGAATGTCTACTCCTCCTGTGAAGCGCTCCCAACTGCCAGGCCCACTCGGCTGTGACCACCCTCCCCGACTTCTCCACACACACCCAGCACTATTTTCATGCTCCTGTCTCCGTACCTTATCGCAGTCCCATTGCCCATCCTGTGCTGAAAACAACGAAGCTTAGAAGCTGGGAGCTCACAATCTGGAGTCAGGGAGACCAGGGTCAAATTCTGCCTCTGCCTGTTCTAAGCTCTGTGCCTGTACAAATTTGTCTCAAGTTCTTCATCCTTAGAAGCGATACTAGCTACCTCATAGAAGAACCACAGTAAAGGGAATGGAGATGAGGAAAGGGCCTAGATCAACAAGTACTCAGTCAATGGCGGCTGTCGTTTGGGCCACTACCGTCCACATTTGTTCTTTTCCTAGATTTGGGACTTGGAGGGAAACCACATCTGGTTTGCCGCTGTGTCTCAGCATGGTGCTCAGTAAACACATTTAAAGGATGCTCAGCTGCTGATCTCTAGTCATACAGTGCCCTGGCCGCGAACCCTGTGTATCATGGGAATTCTTCCTATTAGCGTCGCAACTGCTTTCTGAGTGTCCTTGCTAAGTTCATAGTTATCTTTGCATGCTCAGACAGACCTTAACTTTTATGGCTGCTTCCTGAAAGACATCTCAGTTAACCCAACTCCAGTATGGAAGTCTTGAAGACCTCCCTAAGAAAATGAGCGTGGGTGTAGACAGCACTTTGTCCATGGTAACCACTCTGCTAAGGGTAGCTCTGCACAGTGTTGGCGTTGCCATGGTGGTTTTCCTGGGGTGAATATTTCTCCTTGTTTATTTTTGGGACAGGGTTTCCTGTAGCCGGCTGGCCTCAAGCTCCCTAAGTAGCCAAAGATTATGCCTGGTTCTCCTGCCTCCACCTCCCCAGGTTGACAGGCATATATTACCATAGTACCTGTGAAAAGGTTTGTTCCTGTAAGTCTCATCAGTGCTCTGCCCTAAACAGGACATCTACAACAAGCCTCTTTCAAGGATCTGGGAACATTCTAGAAAAGGAGGCAGAAAGAAGGTAAGAGCCAGAAGGTGCAGAGGAGCGCTGTATCGTGCTGTCTTTTGCACATGACTTAGCATTGCACTCACGATCTCACAGCTGCTATGGTTACCTGCACAAACCTGATCAAGCCAGCCTCACTAGGTGTGGTGGCACACACCTTTAATTCCAGCACTCAGGAGGCAGAGGCAGGTGGAGCTCTGGGCTTGAGAACAGCCTGGTCTTTGGAAAGAGTTCTAGGGGACATGCTGGGCTATACAGAGAAACACTGTCTTGATCTACTCCCCTACCGCTAAAAAAAAGATCAAGCCAGTTAACATTCTAGACTGGGGTGGGGTACTCATTGGCTCCATGCCTAGCTGAAGAGATACTGAAAATTGACGGTTTCTGGAGAAAGAATCCTTTTTCTTTGGGGGTGTGGTCACTGATAGGTTCCCCATGCTCCAGTGGTGAGTGACCCTACACAACGCACACACAGGCAGCAGGGATAGGACTCACTCAGGGGATTATTAAGAAGATACAAGAACATGAAGGTGAGGAGGGAATTATAGGGGGAGAATCCAAGATGAATAGAAGGGGGATTCGGGGTATCTATGAACAAGATATATTGGGAACGTGTGTGGAATAGACAAAGAATAAATTTTAAACATTCATAGAAATGAAAGAGAGCAGCGGCTTCTCAAGATGTTGATTTGCACCTGAAGGCTTTCCAGGTCGTCTGTATTCTGCATACCTTTCGCCTTGCTTTTCCTTTGAAGGGAGCTTCCTCTGCCCTGCGTGTCTTGTTTGTGCTCGGGACATAATTCTCTCCCTTGATATCTTTCCTGCAAATGCTGAGCATATTTGTGGCTTGAGAAACAGAAATCTCGGAATAGCTCCCTGGTTCAGTATAGACTGTGGACAGGGCTTAGTCATTGCCGTCAGCCGTGGAACACAGCTGGGGCTCGGGGACAGGAGCGTGGGGAGTGCTGTCCCATCCCCCCCCCCCCCCCCGCCGCCCGAAAGTTCAGAATAGACTTTGAAGCAGAAAGTGGCTGGGTGACCTGCTCTGCAGGGGCACCTGCCTATCTCCAGACTGTTCCCTCTGTTGTTAGTGATGAGGTCTGGTGAGAGGCCCTCTAGGACTAGCTGTGCCCACGGAATGTAATCAGCTCCCACTGCACAAATATTAGCCCAGAGCAGTGGCATGTCACTAAACTGCAGCTAACAAATGCAATGTGACTTCTTTTGCAGGTGGTGGGGTGGGATGGGCATGGAAGGCTAGCGAGTTTAACATTTTTATGTTTTCTTTTTCTTTCTCTTTTTTTTAAAAAACTAAGATGAGTATTCCAGGAACTGTAAGTTTGTTCAAGTTTATTTAAAAACAAAAACAAAAACAAAACAAAACAAAACAGAATCTGCCTTTCCTAAACACAAACCAACTGATGGTATAGAGACAGGAGGGTGTATCTGCAAGAGGTGATTGGCTTAGAAGCCAGGGAGTGTTTCTAAAGAGTCTCCCGGTCTATATGGAGACTGGCTGCACTGGGGGCCCTGGAGCAGAGGGAAGGGGCTGGAGAGAAGTAACCAGGAGAGTCTGGAACAGAGGCTTGGAGAAGAGCCAGAGAAGGTTCTGGAGAAGGAGCAGTAGATGAGCGATGGAGTGTGTGTGTGTGCGTGAGTGTGTGTGTGTGTGTGTGTGTGTGTGTGTGTTATAACAGGGTCTCAGGCAGAACAGTGGTAGTGTACACCTCTAATCCCAGCAGAGCAAGTTCCAGGACAGCCAGAGCAACACAAAGAAACTCTGTCTCTAAAACCCAAATATAGATAGATAGATAGATAGATAGATAGATAGATAGATAGATAGATA
>JABTXL010021222.1:1890040-1909935 GCA_025134845.1 Neodon shergylaensis | reverse complement strand
ATAGATAGATAGATAGATAGATAGATAGATAGATAGATAGATAGATAGATAGATAGACAGACAGATAACAGGGTCTCACTGGACATATGAGGGTGACTTCAAACTTGCAACTCCCTTGCCCTTGCCCCCGGCTCCCAAGCACTGAGAATGCAGGACTGCACCATCACGCTCTGTCATCTTTCCAATCTTGACTCCGAACATGCAGCAACCTGGGAAATCCCTCAGTTCAAAGTGAACCCGGACGATTGATCATAGTTCCAGAGGTGACAAGGCAGAGAAAGCAGAAAGAAAGTGGCACCTCACCAAAGCAAAGGCAGACCAGGCTATCCCAAGTACTTCACTGGAAGAAGTGCTTAACAGTCCTAGAGAACCCAAGCCCCCACTATAGGTCCCTGCCCACTACAAGTTCTTTCTTAGAGAAGCCACCCATGGGACCTCCCTCCAGGCTGCCCAGGTTACTGCAGTCCTGGTGTAGAAGGCCTACCTCCTCCTTCTGGAAGAGATGTGACCAGTTCTGAATCTGCTAACAGCACCCCTGAGTTCTCTTCACAATCTGCTTGTAGGTGCTGTGGGGACTTGAGTGACTCCCCTACTCTTGTTTGGAGCAGAAATCTTTGTAGTGGCATTGGCAATTATGGGCTGTGTGTCCAGCAGGCCTTAGCACTCCTTTTCCTGGTTCCTTAGAGAATTCCTGTCCTATAATGTGTGGTCTTGGAAGAGCTGTCAATCACTGTGCCATCTCCTCCCAAGTCCCCAGGGATGGGTGTGTTTTCCAGACTGGGCTAGCTATAATATCATGTCCTCCAGACACTATGATTTCTTCAGTGGAGGGTGTGACCCCAAACCCTGGGCTTCTCTGATGGAGCTAGGAGGGAAAACTGCTTCTGTCCCTTTAGAATCAATGAAGACAAAGCTTGGGAAAGTGGCCTGCCGGCCATCTTTTCAGAAAGGTGGAGAAAACGTCCCTGTGGAAATAGAGACCAGAATGAAACAAAGCTAAGAGAAGAATAGTGGGGCATTTGTTTGAGTCTCTTGATCCTGCCAAGCCTGCAGCTAGCCCAGTGCCGGAAGCTAACTCTGTGCCTGCATCTATCCCAGTGCCTGCATCTATCCCAGTTTCTGCAGCTAGTCCACTGCCTGCATCTATCCTAGTGCCTGCATCTATCCCAGTGCCTGCAGCTAGCCCACTGCCTGCAGCTAGCCCACTGCCTGCAGCTAGCCCACTGCCTGCAGCTAGCCCACTGCCTGAAGCTAGTCCACTGCATGCAGCTAGTCCACTGCCTGCAGCTAGCCCACTGCCTGCAGCTAGCCCTGTGTTTTACTTTCTTGCACGAGGATTTTTACATTGCTTCTCTGCTTCTTTCAGTGGGTATTGAGTTTCTAGCCCTTGCAACTAGAAGACTCTTCACCTATGTAACGTTTTTATGTACAAAAAAAATGGACCTACTCCCTTGTAGGGCTACTGGAAGGGTGAAATGAGGTTACTGTCATTAGGTGGATTTCAAAAGAGAAAAACACTGCTTACTGCAGTCCTAGGTGAGAACACCAAATGGCACAGAGACTGTGGAAACAGTTTGGGAGTTCCTCAAGGGTTCAAATATAAAATTACTCTGTGGCTCAGCTGCACTGCTCCTAAACACAGCCACGCATCCCTTAAAGACAGGGCCACTATGGCAGAAGTGCACTGCTGGGTCTTGGCATTTCTACACCAGTATCACAGGGAGCATCCTTACACAGACCCAGATGGCCAGGCTTCATGGGACCATCTAAGCCTGGACCATTGTCACACCGTCACACCATGTGTGGCTGTATGTTACCCAAGGAAGTCGAGATGTATGTTCAGATGAGAACTTGTACCAGATGTCTGTACAAGCAGCATTACTCACTGTAACCCAAACTGGAAACACCCCAAAGAGCATCACCTGCAGAATGGATAAACATTGTGGTGTTGCCATCCAATTGGAATGCCGTTTATGACAAAGAGAAACGAAATGTGGACACCACTATTCCATGCATGAATGTTAGAGACATCATGAAATGGGAGAAGCCAGACACAGAAGCCTCATTCTGGATGAGTCCGTTTCCATGAAATGTCCAGAACATGCAGATCCACAGAGATAGAAAGGTTAGTGGTTGCCAGGGGCTGGGTGAGGGAACTAGTGGCTCATGGGTGCAGGGTTTCTTTGGGGGATGATGACAGCGTTGTGAAATTAGTGGTCACGGTGACACAATCCTGTGACTATTCAAATATAGTTGAACTATATGGTGGATTTCATGACATGTGTTCCACTAAAACTACAGGCGACTATGAGCACTGGCCTTGTAAAGAGTTGGGAGATGCTCTAGTGTGCCATGGTGCTATCATTCAGCTCAAAGCCCAGCTCCCGTAATGCCCTTCATCCAGTTCTCTGAGCTCCTCATAGCCTTGGGATCCACATCACAATTCTGATGCATCTGCTGCAGTCCATGTGCATTAAATAACGCTTACGGGGCTAGAGAGGTGGCTCGGTGTGTAGTGTCTGCCACACAAACATGAAGGCTTAGATCTCCCACACTAACATAAAAGCTGGGACGGCAGAGCACATCTGTGACCACGGGCACCTGAAAGGCAGACACAGGAAGACCTAGGAGCCGACTAGTCCGCCAATCTAGTCTAATCGGTGAGGTTCAGACCCAGTGAAAGAGCCTATCTCAAAAAATCCAGCGGAGAGGGGCTGGAGAGATGACTCAGCAGTTAAGAGTGCCTATTGCTCTTCCAGAGGATCTAAGTTCAGTTCCCAGCCTCCATGGCAGGTGACTCACAACCGCCTAGATCCGGCTTCAGGGGCTCCAGTGCCTCTGGTCTCCATGGACACTTGCACTCACATACACGTATGCACGTAGAGACACGTGCACACACGCATACTTTCTTAAATAATAAACGTAAAAGTGGACATAGATCAAGGAAGATCCCCAAAGTTACCTTCTGGCCTGGACAGACACATACATACACACACACACACACACAAAATGTGCGCACACATATACAAAAATAAAGTTTCCTTGTGAAGGTCTGGGGATGTTGCTCTGTGGCAGACCACTTGTTTAGCAGGCTTGAGACCCAGGGTTCAGTTCTAGTACCACAAAGCAAACGGAAAAGATTGTTAAATAACATTTAATAATGATTGCGTAGGCATTAAGCCAGACACTACAAGGGTTGAACTGTTACCAGCAAGCACCCAACATTTCCCTGTCAGGCCATCCAATGTCAGCCTCATCCCAAGGCCAAGCCTGCTTCCTCCAGCCCATGCCTGCCCCAGCCCCTCTCCTATCCTGGCAGAGGACATAGAAGTTGGTTCTTTTGATCTACAGTCTCTTAGAACAGCAAGAGAGCCTGTCCCTTTATCACACCATCCTTTTCTGAAATTTGGCCCTGAGGTTGAGAACACTGATTGAGTCCTAAGACCTGAGAGCCTCCTCCCTCCTCTTCCCCTCTCTTCTCTCTCTCTCTCTCTCTCTCTCTCTCTCTCTCTCTCTCTCTCTCTCCTCCCCTAAAATTAAAATCACCTTTGCTTAGTCTTCTCAACACCCACCTTATCCTCAAGGATTCTCCCCAAATGTCCACTCTGGAAAGTCCTTCTCATCTCTCCCTGACACCTTCCCTCTGTGCTCCTCCTCACCCTTCGTTCTCACCCATCTATCCATCCACTCACTATGCTCTTCAGTTCCCAAAGAAGGGGTGTGGAGGTGGGGGTGAGGGTTGGGGTTAGGGGTTGGTTAAGTGTCCTTACAAACCGAGGAGATTTGAGAGAGAGAGAGAGAGAGAGAGAGAGAGAGAGAGAGAGAGCAAACAAGTACATCAATTGCCATTTAGTTTCTCTGTGAAACACACTGAAGAGAATTGGAGAAAGAGCATGTGTCTGCAGATCCATATGCAGCCCTGGGAAGGTTCCCCACACCCTAGCTTCCCCACACGCTGGCTACCCTGCTGGTGTCCTCTGCTCCACCACTGCTGGGAAGGCCAGCCTCCACATCTGCAGACTGTGGCTCAAAGCCTAATTAAAAGCTCAGGCAATAAATGTGCATTGAAGTTAACTGTCCATGATTATTATGGCTAGGGAGTAGTGTCTGGGTCCCAAAGAGATGCTTCCTGAACCATCAAACGTGGTCCTTGGTCCTCCTGGCCACTTTGGAATTTTTCAGGTGTGGCGGCTGGAACAGTGGAAGTTGGAGTTCATCTGCCTTTGTTCCAGGGGCTCAAGAAGCACTGTGGCCTTGACATTTTAAGCCCCAGGAAACAGAGAGACAAAGGAGTGTGTCAAAATGGTTTGAGGAAGGAGAATCCATCCAACTTGTGCAAAAGAGACCCGCTGCAGAGTGGCCCCAGGTCATCTTAGGTTCCCCTATGGTCTTTATGCAGTTCTTTCCCCTAGAAAATAGACACCACAACTCGCTTTTCCTGAGCAGACCTGATTTGGTTGGGGATGGAGAACAGGCAGGTGCTGCACTGGCGAGGTAGCTGACTCCCGGGAGCCGTCATTTATTATGACCGGGAGCCTAGATGGGGTGGGTGGGGACGACATGGAGAGGGCGTCGGGCCAGCAGCCCAGGTGGCAGAGGGGCCAATATTGGCCTAGAGCCAGGGCCGCCGCGTGTCTGCGCCCCTCCCCGCCACTGGAGCCCTCCCACTTCCTCTGCGCCTCTGTCAGGGAGCGGGAGCCTGGAGCAGTGCAGGCTCGGGACGCCACGCATAGACTGTGGCTGTCGCTCTGGCTCGCAACCCTACTACCATCCTGCCACCGCGTCGCGGGCCATGGACCTGCCTAGGGGCCTCCTGGTGGCCTGGACCCTCAGCCTCTGGCCAGGTACGTGTCCTCCTTGTCTCCCTATTCTTCCGGGAGCCCCTCCCTAGTCCTCCTGGACCTCAGCTCCAACTGTGAGGAGAGAGATGAGACGCGCCTCCCTCTTTTGCTGTCTTGGCGGCACAGTTTAACTGCAGCCGGTTCCCGGGCAGACCCGTGTCCCCAAGTAGTGCCAAGGGAGGCGCGCCGAAGAAATTTTCTCTAGGACTGTGGTGTGCTTATGAAGAGAAGAAAGGACTTGAGTTGTTGGAACCACTGAGCACCTTGGGTGCCCCCGTGCAGCTGTGGGAACAAGTTCTCACGTGTCCACCGAGTCACTAGGGCATCCCTCTATTACCGAGGGTCCAAGGCCCCGGCTGGGGCAGGGGGCAGACAGATCTCGCCCAGCGAGCATGACCCGACTGCCCTGCCACCGGAGGCGGAGCATCCCGAAGTCTGGAGAGCCAGACGTGGTGGCCCCCAGAGAACCAGGAGCTCTAAGAGATCCCGAGTCCCTCCAGTTCAGCAGCTAGGCGCTGGCAAGCCCTCTTCAGCCCGACCACAGGCAGCGGTCACAATCCCTCAGTCCAGGACCGGTAGGAAAGATACTTGACGCTAGTTTAGGGACAGAGCAGCGCGGCTCGCGCTCGGAATTATGCAATTATTCAGTAATTGGGGGGGAAGCCGCTGTCACTGAAATGCCCGCCACCGCTTAATGTGCTCCAAGCAGCGGGAACTTCGGTACCCACGGGAAGGGAAGAAAGGCAAGCCTTTGAGATCTAAGCCTGGGTTACCCCGGCTTGGGCCTCCACACTGCCAGTACCCAGCGCAGCGCTCTTTGCTGCGGCTAGCGAAAGTTTTCCTGGCCCCTTCACAGTGTGGCAGAATGCTCCAGCCAGAGCCAGAGCCAGAGCCTAAGGAACCAATGGGCTGGGTACAAGCGGCCAGCCTTGACGCTCTTTCTGAGTGGCGCTGTTCCTAAAAGAGAGCAGTAGGAGAGGACAGAGGTGGTGACAACGGGTGCCCTGGAAGAGTGCAAGTAGAGTCTGGTGGCTTTCTCCAAGCTGTGGTCGGTTTTCCCAATCTGGGAACACAAGTGTGCCCTCCTCTGCTTTGTTGCTTCTGGGAGCGCCTGCAGATGAAAGGCCTCTTGAAACGAGCTGCATTTCGTTCTGATCCCAGGGACACAGTTGGAAACAAACATTCCTGTATGGTTTGGGGTTGGGGGAGGGGCAGGGGAAGCGTTGCTGCCAGAGCAGCGGCTTCTAGAAAGCTCCAGGGATAGAAGCCCGCTGGGGGTGCCCTTAAGATAGGAGAGAAACTGTCTTCAGTCACTAGCGATCCAGCCACAGGAAGGACAAGAATGCTCCTGGGTGGCTCCAGACAGGTGTCCCCAGAAAATGGGGACAGTACAAACACCCCAAAGCCAAGAGGGAGAGTTTTGAATCTAACTCTTCAGGACTTTGTGAGCTCTCAGAAGTTTTTCTCATGGGGGACAATGGAGGCAGAATTCTGAGTTGTCAAAGTTGTCTGGTTGGGTTGAGGCTGGGTGCTCAGTAGGGCTGTTGGTGCCACTGAAGGGGGCGGAGCAGTGAGAGAGGGGGGTGTTAAAGGACCTCTCAGGACAGGATCTGTGACCCATTGCTCCCTTTATATGGAGAAAACCACTTGTGCGTTGTGTCTGGTCAGTTTGGGGTTTTGAAACATGGGATTCATTAGACATATTGGTCAGTGCTAGGAGGGGATCTGCTTACAAGAAGAAGGTAGGGCTCACACGCCCTTGCCAATTGGGCCCTGCTGTGGCTCAGGGTAAAGCAAGGGCTAAGAAGGCTAAGCAGAGATGTGAGGGAGTGAACAGAGCAGAGGAACTAGGGTCTATGTGTGTATGTTCAGACAGGAAAGATTCAACGTCCACTAGGTAAGTCAGGGGGCTTCCTGGATGAGAAACTGGGCCCCCCCCCCAAAGTATAGAGTGAGTGGGACTTAAAATGACATCGTTTATATTTCTAGGAACTCAAGAACTAGAGGGCGACAATTTGTGTGTGGGCGCTCAAGTGTGTGTGTGTGTGTGTGTGTGTGTGTGGTTGGGTGTGTGGGTGCTTGTATGTATGTGTGGATAAGTGTGAAACATTAGACTTGCTTCAGGTGTTGTTCATCCAGTGTGATCCCCCTGAGACTGGCCCTTCCTGATCTGGGACTTGCAAGCTGACTGAGCTAGCTGGTCGATGAGCTCCAGAGATCTGTCTATCCCTACCTCCCCAGCACTGGGGTTGCGAATGCATGCCAGAACACCAGTTTTCATTTTAAAACCATAAAGGTGCCTGGCTGGTCTGGACTCTGTGTACTGGAAGGGTTTGAGGGATCACTGCGATATTTTTCTGACCCTAGGGCAGAATTGACTTCGACCCCTTATCCGTGAGGCATATGGGTCCGAAGGGAGCCCCAGTATCAAGCAAGATCAGGTGGTGTGGGAATGAAGGCCCAGAGTCTTGCTGTCTGGAATTGAGCTGGACTCTGCAGTTAGGCCTCACTGCCCCTGCCAAATTACTACCTGTGCCTCAGGTTCCTCTTCTACAAGGTAGGAATAGTAACAGAATTTGTAAAGTTATTGTAAAGACCTAATGAGCAGTTCACCTAGTTCATGGTGAGTGCCACCATATCAAGCCATCTTCCTCGCCAGCCGCCGCATCATAGGTGAAGGGTCTAATGATGAAGGACCTAAAGCTGCTCAGAACCATCCCTCCCAAGCTCAAGACCACAGAAGTCTAGGGAGGTATACGGCAGGCTCAGAGACATAGATGTGCCAGGATCCCAAACAAACCAAGACTCTCCCCTTGGTCTCAGAACAATCTGAAAGACTTCATATTTTGGCACCAAAGCTGTCCTCATACCAATTTGATCTTGGCACAGGTGAGAATTTGGTGTTAGGGAGGGGAAGGACCAACACACCTCTAGTGTGTCCTTCTGGGTGGAGGTCCCTCTCAACAGGAAACCCAGCTGGAATGCAGGACTGAAAAGGCTCCCTGCCTGCTCCCCAGCTGGGAAGGGCTGAGTCTGGGAGGCGCCCTTGTCCAAGCCCCTCAGTCACCACGAGCTGGCTCTTGAGGAAATAAGACTGCTTAGTTACCATACCCACGACCCCCAACTCCTCAAAGAGGTGATGCAAACCACGGCCTTCTCATGGGTCCCAGCCACAGGACTGGGGGCCCTCAGAGAGCTCACTCAGCTCTCCCTCCCACTTGCCCTCTCTGAATCGTGTTCTCTTCCCCTCCAGAAGTAGAAACTTCCTCCTCCTGCAACAGTTAGAGAAGCCCTCATATTCATCCCCCAGCCCCAGTGTGTCCTGTCCCTGTTGCTTGGACTAAAACTATGTTCTGAGCTGATAGACTTGGCTCTTGCTGTGTGGACGGGAGTTCACTTGGGGAATTTGAGGAACTCTCCTTCCTCTCCACAATGCCCAATTTGGGGTATTACTGCCTCTCTGCAAGCTTCAAGTTCTTTCTGGAGTCAAAGTTCATCACTGCAGTGTAGCTGTAAAGAGAAGGGATCGTCACCATTGTCAAAAGTCACATCTGAGAGCTGGGAAGAGGCTCAGTCAGGAAAATGTTTGCCATGCAAGTCTGGGGATCTGAGTTCAATCCCTCAGAACTCATGGAAAAACCGATGCCTGCTATGTCAGTACTGGGGAGTCTGATAGAATATCACTGGTGTGAACTGAACCAGAGAGCTTCAGGTTCAGTGAGACTCTACCTCAGAAAGGAAGGTAAAGTGTAATTAAGTGATATCAGACCTTGACCTCATACACATGTATGTACATACACCCACACAGGAACACTTACACGCAACACACACACATCAAAAAAACATCTCAAACATGACATCTTTCCTGCCCACTTAATGTCCACTCCATTCCTACCTGCTCTACCCCTACACTGAAGATTGTCACCCAGGAGCCACAGCCTTGTGAAATTACCTTCCCCCAAAGAGATCGTGAGCTCCAGAGACACCCACACACCCTCCTCATGGAGTGCCTGCTACGGGGAGCAGTGGTTAAAGTAGGGACAGTCCCAACCCCAATATCCTCAATCCTCATTGATCCTGTTCTCAGCCGAATGCCCAGAGGTTTGTTAGTAAAAATAGAGACTGGAGTCATCTATAATTAAACCTCCGCGGGAAGTTTTCATATGGTGTCCTTAATACCTAGGTTATAATATGTCTAAATAAATCTCACCTGGAGGAAGCAGTCCTTGTGACTCAAGTCCTCCCTGCTGTCCCTCATCTTTTTCCCTGGAACATTAACTGCTTACTGAGCAGTCGTGGCTGGGAAGACCCCTTCTAGGTGGGTGAGCCTGAGCAGTGCCCCCCCCCGGGGGGCTCGTTTCCCCAAACTGTAAAATGAGGAGAATAACCACTTCTCAGGCTGATGCTCTGGTTAATGGCCCATAGGCAATCCATCCATGCTCACTCTACCAAATGGTCCCTGGCAGACTGTCCGCAGGAGCTGGTAATGCTATTCTCATCATTTCATGTGTGTATGTGTGTGTGTGTGTGCATTCACATGCCGTGTGTGTATGTTGGGGGGGGCAGTGCCTGTAGAAGCCAGAAGAGGATATCAGATCCCTTGGAGCTCGACTTACAAGTGTTTGCAAACCACCAGAGCATGATGGGGACCAAACTCAGGTCCTCTGGAAGAGCAGCAAGCGCTCTTAACTGCTGAGCCTTCTCTCCAGCACCTCATCACGTCTTACTTGGGTTATGACAGGCGCTGCGGTAAGCTCTTTCTCACATTGCATGTAGTCCTCATGGAGTCGCAGCTTTGATTGCCGGGTTCCATGAGAGAAGTCAAATAGCTAAGTCAAGGTCACAGCTATAGAGCCTAAGGTGGTGCTAGGATCTCTCTGACCCTCAAAACCTCGTTTTTTGTTTTTTTCCAGGAGGGTGTGGTATTGAACTCAGGACCTCTTGCATACTAAGCAAGCACTGAGCTGGATCTCCTGGCTCACAAACCTCTGCTCTTAATTCATGCATGATGTTCTCTTTAGAAAGTGAGCCCTGCAGGGAACCCTGATTGCTCTTTGGGCTGACGAGGGAGGGGGACTTGACTGGGGGGGGTGGGAAAGGGGAGGCGGCGGTGGGGAAGAGACAGAAATCTTTAATATAAATAAATAAATAAATAAATAAATAAATAAATAAATAAATAGAAAGTGAGCCCTGTGGTCATAGAGAAACAACACTATGCTCTTGTGGACCGTTCAGGAGACATGGGATCAGAATGCAGATCCCAGGAGCAGGGCAGCCTCCCCTCCATTCTCAGCTATAGAAAGACTCCTCAAGGCAGGACAGTGAGAAGTGGTCCCCAGATAGTGGTTCATCAGAGTCAACCCACCGCCAGGGGTTTTATCACCTGCCTCCAAGTACCCAAAACCCGGAATGCCCAGAGTTCCAGGCCTAATAAGCTAATTGATGCTGAACATCACCGATGAGTGAGGATAACTTGATCTGTCCTACCCAAAGGCATTTGCATTTTAACCCATTGGTGCCTTGAGCCAAAAGAACTATGGGCTAGTGGTGGACCTAAGGTGAAGCAGGGAATCTGCTGGCCATGGTCCATCCCCTCAGCCTCCTTGTCTGAGAGGTCCTTCCCTAGCTACTACCTCTGATGGACAGTCTGATGCTATAGGGAGGAAAAACCCAACCTGGAGCTTGAGTGATGCTGGTCAAAAGTAGACAGAGATTTTTCCTTGTGGAATGTGTGTAGGGCAAGTGAGTGAGTGACCATAGCAACACACCCCAGGATGCCAAACAGAATGACACAGAGAAGGTATTTATGCCTCTGCATTAGAGACTGATAGCTAGCCCCCTTCCCCCAGCATCACCCAACCGAGCCAGGCTTCCGGGACTCCTGACAGTGACTCCCAGGGTTCCTGACAGTGACTCCTCCCGGGACTCCTGACAGTGACTTCCGGGACTCCTGACAATGACTCCCAGGGCCCACCTGCTCTTTGCAGGAAGGTCACAAATGGACTAGCAAGTGCCACTCTCAACAATCTGAAAGGAACATTCAATGTTTCTATTGTGCGTGAGAAGCGACCAGAGATGTGATGTATCGTAGATGGATGGGGAACTGAGAGGCAATGGTTGAGTGATTCCCACCATTTCCCCAGGAACCAGGGCCAGGTCTCCTAGCTGGGGGTGAGATTTAGAACCTGATTGGCTACACCCACCAGGGGAACTTAACAAAGAATAATACTTCATCCTAAGGAACGATGTTTGGTAGGTTTTCTACACTGTGGCAGACAGAGGCTCTCTCAGTTGAGGGGTCTCTGTAGACCACTGTGGGGGTTCTCTACAGACCACTGAGGGTTCTCTGTAGATCATGGGGGTGGATTTCTCTGTATACTGCTGAGGGGTTTTCTGTAGACCACTGTGGATTCTCTGTAAAATACTGAGAGGTTCTCTATAGACTGCTGGGCAGTGGATCTCTGTAGACTTCTGGGGGAGGTCTCTGTAGATCACTGGAGAGTCTCTGTAATCACTGGGGGTTCTCTCTAGACTATTGGGGAGTCACTGTAGATCACTGGTGGTTCTCTGCAAGCTATTGAGGGTTCTCTCTAGACTATTGGGGATTCTCTGTAGATAACTGGGGTTCTCTATAGATCACTGGGGATTCTCTGTAGACCGCTGGAGGTTTTCTGTAGACTGTTGAAGATTCTCTGTAGATCATTGGGGGCACTCTGTAAACTGCTGGGAATTTCTCCATAGGCTGCTGGGGGTTCTCTGTAGATTTCTGAGGGTTCTCTGTAGGCTGCCGAAGGTTCTCTCTAGACTATCGGGGGTTCTCTGTAGACCACAGGGGGACTCTATAGACATTTCTTAGTCTTTACCACCCCTTTCTCTGTCTGGCACATTCCCAGGCCCGTCACTTTCTTCCTTCCAGAAAAGGAGCCATAAAATCTTCTTTATTTCCTCTCCTCCTTCTGGAATTTCTCTTTTCCTAGAAATCACAGCCTCTCATAGTAATAGGTGGATATTATAAAACTCATAAATAATATGCAGGCAAAGCTAATGAGAGTTGGGTCCTTCCACTCACCATACCTGCAGGATTGTTTCATACAAACTGTGGGACTTGGTGAAAAATCAAACTCAAGGCCACCTATTTCAAAACTATCAAAATTTTCAAGAAATAGGGCACAAATCCAAGTATGGAATTCCCTAAGCCACTGCAATCACATACCCAGCAGACCAGCCTTGCTTCCTCGGGCCTGTCCTCTGGCAAGAAGTATTACCATGCTCTCACTTCAGAGAGTAGCTTGGAATTTGGGGTAGGAGCTGAGGAGCTATACAATGATGACGTGTTATCTGTGTCCCCTGGTGAGGCTGTAACCTATTTGATTGCTAGGTCACTACTAGGTGGGAAAACCAAAGAAACCAAAGGGGGCCTTGGGAAGACTGAATTTGTCAGCTGATCCCAGGCAGAGCTGCTGTAGTGGCACAGGGGTTGAGCACCAGGAAGTGGCTAGCACGAGTTGAGGTGGCCTGCAAAGCCGGTGAAGGCCATTCCCTCTCTGATTGCAGGCACTGCTGGGGTCGAGTGTCCCAGTGAAGAAACCCTGACTTGGGATAATGGCACTGGCAAAGCCAAGGTCAAACTGGCTGAGAAAAGAGTACTCCCTCAAGAAGAGGCAATATTCTAGGGGATAGAACAGAGGGGCCCCAGGACATTGAAGTCCCAGGTTACCTTCAGCTTTGTGTGTGTGTGTGTGTGCATTTGTGTGCATTTGTGTGCTTTTGTGTGCTCATGGCGGGGAAGGGAGAGTGGGAGGCCAAAGTTCAACATCAGGTGTCTTCCTCAATCTTTCCACCTTTTTTCAACTATGTGGTATGCATGTGTGTCTATGCATGTTCACATGTGTGTGGCACACTGTGTGCAGGTATGTGCATGTATGTGGAGGTTCAAAGTTTACACAGGTGTTTTCTTTGATTGCTCTCCACCTTTATCTGTCTAGGCGGGGTCTCTCTCACTGGAGAATCTGGAGCTCACTGATCTACCTAGTCTAGCTATGCAGCTTGCCCTAGGGATCCTATCTCTGTCGCCTGAGCAACTGCTATACCTGCCTGGCTTTGACGTTGCTTCTAGAGCTCTGCCCTGTAGGTCTTCATGCTCACACAAGCGCTTTATCCACTGAGCCATTTTCTCAGCCCATGCACCTTTTTTATGTTTTAGACAGGGAGCCTAGGGCTTCCCGATTTGGTTAGACTGGCTAGCCAGCAAGTTCCGGGGATCCTCCTGTACTTTATCCATTCAACCATCTCCCCAGTTCCTTGAGTTCAGACTTCATTGTCCCTTTTACCACCATCCATCCAGACTCTCTGAACAACAGTCGAGAGAGAGAGAGAGAGAGAGAGAGAGAGAGAGAGAGAGAGAGAGAGAAAGCTGAGCCTGTCTGGTTCTGAGCTTTAAGCCTCCCCTGGTTTTCCACTGCTATTAGGTTGTACCCAGACTGTCAAAGCCAGCCAGATGCTACACAATCAGCTCCAGCCTGCACTCGGGACTCAGCACTAGCAGGCACACATGCATGGGTGTCTCAGAGCCCCACAGCACACCAACTGCCTTCAGCCTCCGTGCTGTGGTTTCCTGTACCTTCACTCCTGGCCGCCTCCTGCTTAGTCTCAGTCTTCCTTGAAAACTTCACTTGACCCCTAAAGATACAGTCTGGGGGCCCCACTTGTGTGAGCCCAAGGCTAGTCCTTCCTCACCTCGCACCATCCCAACTGCCTCCTCATCTTCTCCTGCGGCCTTGGGAACACCGCAAGGGCAGAGGGGACATCTCTGATCACCCGAATCCCCACCCTTTACACGGTGCTACCACAGCAGGCAGCCAATGCAGGCAGAGTGAAGGAAAGAGCTATCTGTACATCCATGAAAAATTGAGAGCTATCTGAGGATAAGACAGGACAGGCGGCTGGCTTTGCCTATCACTTCCGGACATCCTAACACAATAGCCCGTGGGAGCTGGATGCTGTATCAGGTGCTGTGGTGTGGATGAGATGCTCTTATGGGAGGAGCTTATGGTTTTGTAGGAGTGGGCAGAGTTTGAGATAAATGATTATGCTATAGGGGAAGATGTAAAAAAGGCTGTAAGGGTGCTTCAGAAAGAGGACTCAGGTTTCTGAGGTAAGAGGCAGACTGTAGATGAGGACCAATCTGGCAGCAGGAAAGGGGGTGCTAGAGAGCATGCCTGCGCAAACTCTCTGATGCTCGTCAGCAGGATGCTGGGGGATGTGCTGTGAGAGACTGTAGGCATGGGGCAGCCAGCTAAGACCACTGAGACAGGACCTCAATGCCAACTAGAACATTTGGGTTCGGTTGATGAGAGCCACTGAAGGTATCTGAGGGAGGGTAGAGAGAAGCTTCCCGGGGAGACTGGGGAAAGCCACTATCATAGGGCAATGACAAGCAGGTAGAGGAGAGGGTGATCGCCACAGTGACCCAGGCAAGAGAACCCAAAGCCTGGGATGAGCGTGGATGAGATGAAAGAGAGGTGAGGTGAGGAGGTAAAGTCTATAGGGCTGGGTCCTGGGGTCCTAAGAGAGAAAACTGTAGGAGGCAAAGGGCCAGGGCTGCTGGCTGAAGAGAAAGAGAGGTGAGAAGCAAACAGGGGACCTTGAGTCAGTTCTGAACTTGGTGGGCTTGCAAGGTGGATGGAGGGGCCCTCAGGACCACGTTAGCTAGAATCTCCGAAGCTGGTAGGACCGGTGTGTGAACTGGGACCCCATCACACAGCTGGCCCCAGGGGTCTACACACACGAGTGAGTGCTAGCACCCAAGAGCACAGAGGCTTTGTCCCTCCATCCCCCTCCCAGGCCACGAGCAGTGATTCATGCCCTAAACTTAAAGAGAACTCCAACTCTGGTTTTTAAAGAGCAGAAGAAACCAGCGAAAGAGCCAGGCCAGACCGCAAGCCAGTCATCAGCCGTGGAATGTGCTGCTGACGGTGAAGCCAGCCAGGAGCAGAGGCCCTGGCAGGCCCCGAAACAGGCCCTGCCCATTATCCCAAACAGGACAAAATTGTCACCCAGATGTTCTCTGGTCTTTTCAGTCTGGACTTGCCCGAGTTCTGTCCCGTGCATCTTAAACCTAGCCGCTCACCCCACTTCTGCACTGGAGCCTGGTCTCATATCACCCTGGACCTAAAGCCTGTCTTCAAGTCCTCATTCTCTGGTCAATCCATAGGACTAAGACCAGGAGGCAGGCAGAGTCTGCCACAAGGAGGTCTTGTGTTATTAAGTGTCTAGCAGGTCTCCTCAACTTTTCCCTTGTCTCTGAAGGCTGCCTTACAACCAGGAGGATACTGATAAGTCAGCTTAGACCATGCTGCAAACCCTTCAGGATTCCCCCTCTTTTCTGACCCCTGTCTTTTCTGACCTGAGAAAACCCCCTGTTTCTGACCCTGTCTTCAGCTAATCCTAGGACCCCACAGCCACAGAAGCCATGTGTATTAGTTCCTTTGTATTGGTTACTCTGATGCTGTGATTTAAAAAAAAAAAAAAACTGTGACCAAAGACAACTTAAGGAAGAGTTTACTCTGGCTTATGCTCCAGAGGAATGAGAGCCCATAATGGCTGGGCCGGGCATGGCAACAACTAGTAGGCATGGCAACAATTGGTAGGCATGGCAACAATTGGTAGGCATGGCCACAGATGCAGGAAACTGAGAGATCACATCTTTAACAGCAAGCACCAAGGGGGGGGGGGGGGAGAGAGAGAGAGAGAGAGAGAACAGGAAGCAGGGTGAGGCCTTTAGAGAGGCTCCACCAGTGACATACTTCCTCCCAGGCTGCACTTCTCCACAAAGCGCCACCAACTGGAGACCAAGTATTCAAAGGCTGCAAACACCTGACCTGATAAGGGACATTACTTATTCAAACCACCACATTTTGAATGCTCCCCCCTGGGGACCCTCTATCACTTCTTTTCAGGACCCCATCTCACCAAGTCCCTAGTTATAGTTACTGCTCACTAAGATTGCACCCTCCTCTGCAGACACAAAGACAGATACTCTCCTGCCTCTTCTCTGCTTTGGCCCCTGGGAAGACTGAATGCCATCTAACATATGGCTGCCTCCTTTATTCGTATTGCATGCTGCAGGCCCTAACACAATGCAGTCTAATGAGAACAAGATTTTTCTCTATTATGTTACTTAGATATCTTAGGCTCTGGCACTGGATCCAACCAGAATAGACAAGCAATAGTTGTAGAAATGAACCAATGGATGGATGGAATTCCACCCAGGAGTTTATAGCACTCCCAATCCCTTTGGCTGACCCATTGTCCCTCTACTATAAGCTGCTTGCTCGTCCTAAGACACTGACTGCCGTGTTGTTTCCCCGAGCGTTAGTAATGGAATCTCTCCAGGCTAGAAGAGTTTGGTGGCAGTCAATGGTCACAGAGACACATGGCAAAGAAGCCTGCTGAAGGGCATGAAGGTTCCTTGAAGGAAAGACGAATGGGTACACCCCAGGCTAGGCCAGAGGTACCACAGGCTGGCCCAGATGGCCCACACTTGTTCACTATCACTCTCTGAGAGGCAACAGGGAACACAGAAAAGACCTTGGTGTCACATGGTGGACATGCAGGTATATAATAGGAGCAACCCAGGCAAGAGGGGACAGCAGAGGAGAACTTTAAAATGCCAACATCATGTGTCAATCAATCAGTGCAGAATGCAGCCATGCCACGTGCCACCTGAGAAAGATTTGGGGGCACTCAGAGAAGATGAGGAGGATGAGCATAGACCCCAGGTTAGCACTCACTCTCTGGGAGCCATGGGATCTGAATCGTCCCTGATGGCTTATGGGAAGCCTGGGCTACAGGTGAAAAGTCTGAGTCTGCACCCAACCAAATCCCTGCCAGGAGCGTGACCCTCAGACATGAGGTCTCAGTGCCTGTCCCGACAAGCTCTCTCTTTTGGGTGTGCAATGGGAACTGCAGTGCTCACCCTATGGGACTGGTGTGAGAAATCAGAAACACTACCTAATGCCCAACGGAATACTGGGTATCCAGAAAATCCTAGTAGCAATGGCAATAATTGCTACTGTAGACATGAAGTCACCTAGTCAAGACCACCCAGGTGATAAAACTACAGTCTGGGTTTGAACTCATGCAGCCAACTCCTCAGACTGATCCTAAGGGGGTTTAGGAAGGGCTTTCCCAAGGCCAGACCACTGTTGTCAGTCAAGAGAAACAGACCCCAGCTCAGCACAGTTTGGCCATCTTGGGAACTTTTCTTCTTGGTTTTTTTTTTTCTGCCTTTTATTTCTTTCCATCCCTTCCATTATTTCTCCTTCCCTTTCCTTCCTTTCCAGGGTCTCATGTAGCCCAGGCTAGCCTTGAATTCACTATGTAGCCAAAGATAACCTTGAGCTTCTGATCCTCCTGCCTCTGCCTCCCAAGTTCTGGGACCACAGGCGTGTTCACCACATCCAGCTTCCACAGCACTAGGATCAAACCCGGGGCTTCACACTAACTGGGCAAACATTCTACAAACTGAGTCCTGTCTTCAGCCTCTTTCTCTTGCCTTTTCATTCACCCAACTTTGGTTAATCTCTGTGTGTTTCACCTAGACTCGTCTCAGCCACCACAACATAGGTACACCAGGTGCAGTCATGTGGTCCCCAGTGAGGACAGATCTCCTTCAGCCTCTGCTCCCAAGAACTTAGAAGCTATGGGGTACCCAATTTGACTGGGAAACTTTTTATGAGATGGACCCAGATGGACCTATTCTCCATTACTGCAGTGTGACTTCTTGGCTGCTGTGGCTGTCCCCATGTGGGTTTGTTGATGTTCCCTTGGGAAACAGCTGTCCTCTTGGGGATCACAGGGTCTGCAGAGAGGCTAACAGGTGCCCAGTTGTGAGTTTGAGATCAGCCTGATCTACAAAGCAAGTTCCAGGACAGCCAGGGCTGTTATACAGAGAAAAACAAAAACAAACAAACAAACAAAAACCCTGACCTATAACCAAACCCAGAAGGACTTCCACGTGAGCTTCAGGGAGCCAAACCTTCTCCTCCCCACAGTGTCCCATTCTTCCCCAGCAAGTCAAGCGAGTGGCATCTAGTGGATCTATGTCGAGTCCTGTGAAGCCAGAGAACTTTCTAGATGGGTGTGGGCATCCACTGCTGGGCGAGCCTGCTGGCTTGAAAGGGAAGGGCCCCAAAGGTCCTTTTTTTAGTTGACGTTCAAAGAACCGAAACAGGGTGGCCCGGCCATTCTCTGGGCCCTCATTAGCCTCCTTCCTCCTGTCTCAGGGAAAGCCCTGCCACAAATTGCACATCGCTAGCTTCGCCCTGCTGTTTGCCTGCTTTGCCCACTTCCCTGACTGAGGCTAATCTTGGATGCACACAAACCTTTATTTACACACCCGAGGCAAATGAGACCCAAGCCCAGGCCCTGGAAACCAAACCAAGCTCTTTGAGTTGGTTAGTATGTCAGGGAAGATGGGGACACGGGGCAGCTGGTGAGGCTAGATACTGTACCACTTACATCCGGGCATCAGGGCCGTACGGTGAACCCAGAAGTGAAGGGATGAAGTAAACATACATGGATTTATTTAAACCCTATGCTAGGACTCAGAGATTGGGTACCTAGTCCAGCATATACCTTTTCCAGAAAAGGAACTGAGAGCCAGGAAGAAGAAGAGATTGGTCCACAGTTGCAATACAAGCTAGAAGCCCCACTGGGGTTGGAGCTAAGATTTCTGAGGCCAAATTCACCACACTAAGCCTCTCTATTCCCCGAACCTACGGCTCTCGTAGTACCTTTAACCTCTATTGCAGGCTGGTGTCCAACACTTGTGTTCTTTCTTTCTGTCTTCCACAAATGCACCATGGTCACCTGTGGTGTGTTAAGCATTGTCCTAGGTGGTAAGGATGTAGAAGAAAAGACAAAGTCCCTCCCAGTGCTGTGCTGTGAAATGTCTATCAATGGATTTGTCACTAGGGATGAAGTGGAGAGAATCCGTGTGTGTGTGTGTGTGTGTGCAGATGTGGGAGTCCATGGGATGTATATACACGCATGGCACATGTGTGGAGTCATGTGAAGGACAACCTTGGATATCAGTCCTCAGACACTCTCTACCTTGTTTGAGACAGAGTCTCGGGATCCTCCTGCCTCTGTCTTGCATAACAGCAGGTGAGCAGCACGTACCTGGCCTTTTACATGAGTTTTGTGGGTCTGAACTCAGGCACTCATGCTTATGACACAAATGCTCTACGGACTGAGCCATCTTCCCAGCCCTGGAGTGGAGAGGATCCTTATTCTGCCAATTACCTGGTGTAAATCTTCCCACCCTGGTCAGTTTGAGTTTGAATACTGTCAACTCTTGTGTGAGAAGGCTCTGGTGCACACTGGTCCATTCCCCTTGTGTGACTTAAACCACCTGCAATTAGTTTTGACTATGAAGGAAGTAAAGAAGATTCCGTGAGGGAGGAAAATGGGTTCTTCATAAGATGGTCAAACAATCCCAGAGGCTTGCCATTTAACCACATCACCGAGAAGGAGCCACCAGCTGAGTAAATATAGACAAGGACTGGGGGTGGCTCAGTTAGTGAAGTGCTTGCTAGGAGCATGGCTCAGTTAGTGAAGGGCTTGCTAGGAGCATGGCTCAGTTAATGAAAAGCTTGCTAGGAGCATGGCTCAGTTAGTGAAGTGCTTGTTTGGGTGGGGGAGGGGGAAGGGGGAGCTCAGTTAGTGAAATGTTACTTCATGACTATGAAGGCTTCAGTTTGATTTCTACAACCCATGTGAAAAAAATCAGTGGTGGGGGTACACACGTGTAATCCCAGTTCTGGAGAGTCAGTGGCAGGTGGATCCCCAGGGCTCGCCTGCCAGCGGCCAAGCCTACTTGGTGAGCTCTAAGTTAGTGAGGCCCTGTCTCAGAAAATGAGGTGTACAACATCCTGAGGAAGGACACTAAGGCTGTCCCCTAGCCTTTATACACACTCAAGCACACACATGTACCACACAGAGACAGAGACAGAGACAGAGACAGAGACAGAGACAGAGACAGAGACAGAG